>CAUYQV010142020.1:0-17406 GCA_963574575.1 Galagoides demidoff
ATCTCAAAAAGTAATACTTTGTTTTATATGGAATCAGAAAAAAAACTCAAATAGCCAAGACATTACTCAGAAATAAAAACAAAGCAGGAGGAATCATGCTACCAGACCTCAGACTATACTATAAATCGATAGTGATCACAACAGCATGGTATTTGCACAAAAACAGAGAGGTAGATGTGTGGAACAGAATAGAGAACCAAGAGATGAACCCAGCTACTTACCATTATATGATCTTTGACAAGCCAATTAAAAACACTGAGTGGGGAAAAGATTCCCTATTTAACAAATGGTGTTGGGCGAACTGGCTGGCGACCTGCAGAAGACTGAAACTGGATCCATACCTTTCACCACTAACTAAGATAGACTCTCAATGGATTAAATATTTAAACTTAAGACATGAAACTATAAAAAGACTAGAAGAAAGTGTAGGGAAAACACTTGAAGAAATCAGCCTGGGCGAAAATTTTATGAGGAGGACCCCCTGGGCAATTGAAGCAACATCAAAAATCCACTACTGGGACCTCATCAAGCTAAAAAGCTTCTGCACAGCCAAGAACACAGTAAGTAAAGCAAGCAGACAGCCCTCAGAATGGGAGAAGATATTTGCTGGTCATATCTCTGACAGAGGTTTAATAACCAGAATCTACAGAGAACTCAAACATACTAGCAAGAAGAGAACAAGTGATCCAATCTCAGGGTGGGCAAGGGACTTGAAGAGAAACTTCTCTGAAGAAGACAGGCACATGGCCTACAGATATATGAAAAAATGCTCATCATCCTTAATCACCAGAGAAATGCAAATCAAAACTACTTTGAGATAGCATCAAACACCAGTAATATTAGCCTATATCCCAAAATCCCAAAAGCATAGATGCTGGTGTGGTTGTGGAGAAAAGGGAACACTTCTACACTGCTGGTGGGATTGCAAACCAGTATGTTCCTTTTGGAAAGACATCTGGAGAACACTTAGAGAACTAAAAATAGACCTGCCATTTGACCCTATAATTCCTCTACTAGGTATATATCCAGAAGACCAAAAATCACACTACTACAACAAAGATATTTGTACCAGAATGTTTATTGCAACCCAATTCATAATTGCTAGGTCATGGAATAAGTCCAAGTGCCCACCAACCCACGAATGGATCAATAAATTGTGGTATATGTACCCCCATGGAATACTATGCAGCCCTAAAGAAAGATGAAGACTTTGCCTCCTTCATGTTCACATGGATGGAGCTGGAAAATATTCTTCTTAGTAAAGTATCTCAAGAATGGAAGAAAAGGTATCCAATGTACTCAGCCCTATTATGAAACTAATTTATAGCTTTCATATGAAAGCTGTAATCCAATTATAGTCCAAGAATATGGGGAAAGAGGAGAGGGAGAGAAAGGGAGAGGGGAGGATGGGTGAAGGAAGGGTGATTGGTGCGTCATGCCTATGGTTCATCTTATAAGGGGACATGTGAATCTTTCTAAATGTAGAGTGTAAATGTCTTAATACAATAACTAAGAAAATGACATGAAGGCTATGTTAACCAGTTTGATGAAGGTATTTCAAATTGTATATATAAAAACAGCATACTACACCCCAGTATGTATATAACAGTATTAACGTACACAGCTATGATCTAATAAAAATAAAAGTACCTCCTGACAGAGTTGTTTAAAGAATTCAGTGAAACTATACATGTAAAGAAAAGCACTTACCACTGTGCCTAGTCCACAGCAAATGCTCAAGAAATGCTGGTTGTTTATTATGTTTCTTCCTACTATCATATTCATAAAACTGTCATAAAAACAACTTCATTGACATTCATCAAATTTTGAAACTACAAGGAATCTTAAGGCTAATGCCCTTTAAAACACTTTTAAAGAAATTGTTGTCTTACTCCTGAAAAACTCCACTGATACCTTGTAACTAAGATTCTCTTTTTCAGTCTTTAGGCAAACAGTTTCACTGGCTGAAATGTTTCTTTCCATTGAGGCGCCATCTCTCTGTATATTTTACCCACTGGTCTTAGTTCTAGCCCTCAGGAAATCAGAACAAAGCCATCTGTACTTCTATAGACAACCCTTCAAAAAAACAAAAAAACTCAAAAACTGAGTTACTAAGCACAGTGGAATAAACCAGACTACAATTCTACACAACTCAGAAAATAACATTTTATAACTTTTCCTTCTATAACAACTATAGCAAATATAATTCTTTAGTCCTGGACCCAAAATAGGAAAGGGGGCTATTGCTCTCAGGAAAGCTTTTCTCTATTTAAAATAAATCCTTCATATTTTCATGCTCTGACACTTTTGAAAAAGAAAATGCCTAGATTTATTGGTTTAAACAATCTATTATAAAATAAAGTTTGAGTAATAGCCACAAATAATTCTTTTGTTTCAAGATAGTAACTGAAAAACCACCAACCATTCATGTTCAAATATAGGTGAGACATATCACAAAACATAAGGGGAAGTATGAAGGGAAAAAAAGAAACAACACGTTGGAAACAACCATCATTTTGCCCAAGACTTAAATTCAGAAAGCAATTCCTTGTACTGGCAGTTTTCACCAAGACAGGTTATTGTATTTCCTAGGCTCCTCTTTGGAGAATCAACTAAACTGGTTTTTAGACTGTGGCCCTTCCAACCTTGAGCTGTGCAACCTTGGGCAAGCAAATAATCTCTCTGAAAGTCAATTTCCTCAGTCATAAAATAGATGAGACCATCTACTTTCAAAGGAATGGCAAGGAATATAAAGTAAAAAAGCATGTCAAAATGCTCTGTAAAGTGCAAACTGTTACACAAATATCAGTTATTCCTTACTATTCCTACTTAAGCTGTTGCTCAGAACAGGCAGATTATGGGATAAAATGTCCCCTCAAACAAACATCAAGCTGAGAAGCAAAGACAACATGGAAAGGTCTCTATCTCAACCATTTCAAAAGCCAAAGCATTCTCTTCTCATCCCAGCCTTTGGGTGGCTACAGCACATACCAGAACGTGCTCTCACACAGGTACAATCAAGCCATCTTAAAGCACAAAAAGTGTCCATTTCAAATTTTCATAGCCATTGTGGGATTCTTTAAATCACTAATGTTACACAGCACTTTGCATTTAATTATACAAACAATGGCTTCTATAATGATGATAATATCAGTGAAAGGTAATTTGCATGAACTAAGCCCCACTGCCTAGCATAAGTTTAGAGACCTCTTTATTATTAAATCATCTATATAATAAAATCAATATGCTTTAAAAGTAAAAATAGGTTTTTTTAAACCATAAAGAAGAGTTACAAGTTTTAAGCTCTATTAATTATCATAATATAATGAGTCTTTTGAAGATTTAACATCAACTTTTAAAATTAAAACTCAATGGAGAATGTATACTTGGCTCCATTACTAGATGATGGATCTCTAGAAAAGGTTACAGTACAGCCATTATCACTCTCCTAAATTATATGGAAATTTTGGTATAACCCTCCAACTACCCTAAGGACAGTTTAATTTTAGAGATAGTGAAGTATTTTGAGAATGTAAAATTGTATAAATATTGAAGGTGATAATTCATGTACTTGCATCATATTCATTTCTTGCATGATTTCAATTGATTAAATATTACAAAATTTTACAATATTCACCTTAAAAATGATAGTTTCCTTAATTTTATAGTTTTTAAAACCCACAAATTTTCTATACAGTAATGCATACATGACTATTTTATCACTTTCACATTCAATGTTCCTTAATAATGTAATTCAAAAATTTCACTGAATCATTATTTAGTAAGTCATAAAAACCCCTTAAAACTAATTTTTCATGCATAGCCAGCTTATCCAAAGTTAGAATTTAATTAGATGGCTTTGGCATAAATGGGCTTACTACTTTATTTGCTCAATCAGTGTGTGTCTCTTCGGTAATTATAATTAATTCAAGTCCCTGACGCACCTCCTAGCAAACAATGTAAAAACATCAGGCAAAATGGAAATAAATAGCTTTACGTTTCTCCAATAACAACATTCACTGTCATCCTCAAAATCCACATATGAAACAACCAGGATAGGTGTTGCTCTATATAGGAAAAGGACACACAAAGAACCTACGCATCAGGGACAGAGAAAGATGTTTGTCTACAGCAGAAAATACATTATGAAAATGGTATAAACATCTATGGAACTACAAAGAGCCAACTGAGAAAGTCTGTATTTAACACAGTTCGCATGTTGAAATATAAACAGCCACAGCCAAAGAGATAAATTATTATTTACCTAGAACAACACTTCCTACTGGAAAGAATTACTTACAACTGTGTACAAAATTATAATTGAGAAGCAGCCCAAAAAGTCTGATCATCGGGCCTTTATTTCACGTCTCCCAGGTAGAAGCAAGGGGAAAGTAGTAAGTGGCAGAAAACTTTATTTCTAAAATGAGAGGATGGCAGGATCCCTGGGATAATAAAAACTGTCAGCACTGGGTACTTTAAAAAATAAAGAGCTCTCTGCCAGTCATGGCAATTAGGTAATCATAATCAGCAGAGCAACATAAAGTAAACCAGCCAGCTACAAAGCTGACAGCCTTGGCTGGGTGCGGTGGCTCAGGCCTGCAATCTGAGCACTCTGGGAGGCCAAGGTTGGCGGATTGCTTGAGCTCAGGAGTTCAAAAACAGTCTGAGCAAGTTTGAGAACCCCATCTTTACTAAAAATATTGAAAAACTAGTTGGGCATAGTGGTGCATGCCTATAGTTCCAGCTACTTGGGAGGCTGAGGCAAGAGGATCTCTTGAGCCCAAGAGTTTGAGGTTGCTGTGAGCACTCTACCCAGAGTGCTCTGACAGAGTGAGATTGTCTAAAAAAAAAAGTTGACGGTCTTGATGGGAAGTGAGAGTAAGCAAAGAGAGCACATTCCGCTGTACACAGCCTCTGTGCCCCTACCAGGGCCCAAGCACGTTTCATACACTATCTAATGCAACACATCCAACAGCCCTATGAGGATTGTGTACTCCTGAGCTAGGGAACAGTTCAGTAAGGAAGCTGCTCCAAACTCCTCAGTTGGGGGTGAGGGTGGTCAGGATTCTAACCCAGGTCTGTTCTCTCTAAATCCCAACCCCACAGTGAATCCCAATCCTGAATAACTCTTGGGGTAGGCATGACTATCTAGGAAAGGCTGCTGCAGCCACAATTTCAGATCTGAGGGTCCGGACTAGAGTATAGGAAATGCCCTCTAGCTGAGCCCCATGGGGAAGGTCTGAGCTGCTCCTCTTCTACAGCCTGGCCTGTCACACTGCACTTGCAGTTCTGCTGTGATGACTACTACAAGGGCGAGAGCCTGGGGTCACCTTCCAGGAATAATCACCTTTCATGTAAGGGCAAAAGGCAGACACGGTCAGATTTCAATAAATCTTCTCTATGTTCGAGAGGTAAAAACACAAGGGAACACTGGCTCCTTAAAGAGTAGGCAGAACCCTTCGATTCAGTTTTTAAAAAGCAGCAGTCAAGTACTAACTCACAAACTGCAGATAATCCTTACTCCTGGATTAAGAGGCTCATCGGTAATTGTTAGGTGTGACTGTTACTAAATCTGGCTACGCAGGTGGCAGTACCCAAACATGCTTTCATAATGACAAAGGAGGAAAATAACAGTTTGGTCCTTGGAGAGATGGGCACACAGCATGTGACATCAACATAACATCAAGCTCCAACACAAGCAAAGGATCTGACGAGACAAAGGTCCATCTCAGGTTGCAATTCTCCATGGAAATGGGCAGCACAGACCTGCTCACTTGCAGAAACTGACAAGTTGTTTGGGTACCAGGTCTCTGGGGTTTCTCCTCAGCCCACTGGTATTATTTTCCTCCTGTTCATCCTGAGTCTTAGTCCAATCTCCTCTGAGGTCCTAACTAAACCAGACACAGGGAGAGTCGGGATTTTATCTTATTAAAATAGATATGGCTAATTTGTCTTTTCAAATTCATTTTAAATTAAATTGGATTTCCTCGGAAGGCTGCTGGGTCAGTTCCCCCGCTGCAAACACAGGACAAAGGTTAATTGCACACCCTTCACCAGCTCTTCTGCTCTCCTGGGCTGGCTCTGATAACCTGCCCCAAGAGGTGGGCAAAGCTTTGGTTTATTGGGTAATAATGTTGGCATCAGAGCCATTTACCATTACGCCAAGAAACATTTTACTTTTTTAAACTAAGTAACAAGATATGATTGCAAAAAATAAGAAATGTAATGATGTTACCAACTGATGGTTAGCTCTAAAACATGAAACCCAAAGAATATTACCTATTTGCTTCCCTTATAAGGCTTCAATAGATGCAAAAGTACACACCCTCCTGGAGCAAATTGTTTTCTGATTCCAATATAAAATTCCACTAACATTTGCACTTAATTTGTCTCATTTAGACTGTCTACATTCATGAAAATTTAACCCAGTAATTCCCTGTTATACAAAGCATAACAAAGTATGAATATTTAAATACAATGTAAATAAAACACTTTATCAATTATATTTTTGTATTCTAAATTAGTGACTTCACTTAGCATGTCTGCCTTGCACAGCACCACACTATTTTTCAATTAAAGGTCCAGATGTTTCAAAGGCTCCAGTAGGCAACAGCAGTTATGAGAAATGCTTTATCTGCATTGTAATCATCACCACCACATCAGCTCCAGGCTGCATTAACATACTCATGTTTTATTCCAGTTCCCCTTCTAACAGAGCAGGTAATTATACAACACAGCAGAGAAGCCCAATTCTAAGAGTTGGACAATTTCCTTACAAGCATTCACCTGAGCAACACATTTTCATACACAATCTTAAAATATTCTAGAAAATACTTCATTACATAGTTAAATTTGCTTAGCAGAAACACTAACCATTTCTATAATTTTTTGTTAATAAAGAATGAATCAGCAAAGACATACCAAATTTAGCTTCAAATACAAAATACAAGATAGACTGTACATTCATGTGCTTATGTATGCTGAAAATCAACTAGAAATCAGTGTATATAAAAAAATCCTACCATTTGCTACAATCTAAGCCATCTCTTCTCAGTTTTAATGCTGGTGTCACCTCTGAAACAAGTCAATTTGGTATTTATTCTTACTGTCCAAAAATGACAATTCACCTGAGGTGAGATTGAGCAAGTATAGCAATTTTCCCGGCTCTCATTTGATAAAAAAATAACACCAGAACAGCGCAATTCTGACAGCTGCAACAAAAATGCTATTGCATTTATTATTTAGTTAATTAAATGATTCCCTTACCCACAAATGGAAAAGAATAACCTATGTATAAGAGATACTGCCATGCATGGTAAATATAGTTTAATGAGAAAATATAGTACTTCATCATTAAGAGAAACTGTAGCAAAAGTAACTTTAATTATAACTTTTTAATTATTCCACAAACATTTTTTATTTTGAAATATTCCAAGAGGAGGTATCCTAATGAAGATGCTATTCAAAAGATAAATGCCTTTACAAATGCTAAAACCTCAGACAGGTCAAGTCCTGGCAGGTTACACTTCAGCATGTGAAAGCAGACAGCTTCCATTCCTTCCTGAAGGAACCTTAGGTGGAACATTTTTAATACATCACTGTGTCACTTTTTAATGTGTCCCAATCTATTAACCACATGGCAAACTAACAGGGATTTTTAAAATATGGCTTTTATGGCTTTGTGCTGGTGATTAATTAAATAAATAGCCACCATTTCACAAATCATCCCTCTAATTAGTCTAAAACAGACACTTTGCATTCAGTGGTATTACTGCCATCTGAAGCTCACAGAAGGGCAGGAGTGGTACTGCACGGCCGCATCTCTGTACTTTGGAGCCCACTGTCGCAGGCTCCACGGCTGGCATCCCACCCTGCCACCCAGAGGCAGAGGTGTCATCTTTGCAGGTGCTGCAGTCAGCTGGAATTTGGCTCCAGCTGCTCAGAAAAGATGTTCTCCTTAATTATTCTCCCTCACCCTAAAGGAAACAATGGAACAACAAAGGAACAAAGTGCAGCCTCCAGCTGCAAACAGAAGAGGTTTCACCAACATAGTTCATGGACTGAGTAAGAAAGTTGGGTGATTTAGGAATAAATAGGGTACTAGGTCAAAAAGGTTGTCCTTAGAACTCAAAACATGTTATATCATTGTCTTGAATTCAAATATTAAGCAATTACTCTAAAATCCTATTATTTAAAAGACTCCATTCAAACAATGAGAAGATCACTCTCCTTGAAATTGATAGGAATTCAACCTAACTTGTTTTAGTAGCATATTTTTAAAAACAGTAATTCCTCTGAAAGCAAATTAAACTTAGAAATAATTTTGAGTGCCAGGAAAAAAATCAAACGGGAATATTTCGAGAACCCAATTTCCTTCAGGAAATACATTAAGTGGTTTCCTAATCTTTTAAATGTCATTAGGTACGTTTAGAGGAAGGAAGGGGGAAGGGAGGTAGTAGTGAGGAAGGGAAGAAAGAAGGAAGGAAAAGGAAAAAGAGGGAAAGAAAAAGAAACAAGGGAAAATTCAGTAGGAATAACACACCAAAATATACTACAAATTGTTCTGCGAAAGGGCTACCCCCATTTCCTTTCTTTAAGAAGGCTTCTAAGAAGGGAGGAGGCAATGGGGTTATCGTAGAAAGACCTGGACCCTGAAGCACCACTAAAGCATAAGACCCTTCAGAGTCTAAGTCAGATGATCCCATTCAGCCTCAGTTTTCTCCCCTATAAAGGATTTCAGTCCCATCCTCAATAATTACAGGGAAACAGATACTGTACTAGCACATTCCAACTACACAGAACAGATGTTTGAAAATGGTAGTCATGAGAAACTACACTAGGCAATGAAAACTGGATTGCCGGCAGAGCCTAGGTTCCTTGCTTTCACTCTTTAGTGCCTTTCTGAAAGAGCCAAGTTAACTGTAGCCAGCACTGCAGATGCCATGTTCCAAATATGAAAAGGAAAGATAAAAGTACAAAAGGTACATGAACACAGAACACCACATTATGTTTGCCACACTGAAGAAAATCCAAATCATCTGTAATTGAGAAGAAACAATGTAGTTTCTCTTTTCTCTTTACTGGGCATGGATATGGGGGAGGATGCCTCTATGACCATTCATGTGGTAGAAACTGGAAAGCAAAAAAATAAAGGGGGACTTTGGATTCAGCAGACCTGGATGTGAATTCTGGTTTTGCTACTTAACTAGATGGTGTAACTGCAGGCAAGTCTGTTGAGCTTTCCCAACACAAAATGGGAATAATAATACACACTTTATAGGGAAACTAGGAAGAATGAATGAAATAGCATAGTACGAGGTCTAACAAGTTCATGAACATTACTGAGTATCTACGATCACCTTCAAAGCATTCCCCTTGGGAAGCGATGCACCAATGCCAGCGCCAAGTCCAAACTTCAAAGCGATTTTAGAACTTTTTCTGGAATGACCATCAGAGCTGTCATTGTAGGACACACAAAATTAAAAATAATGAATGCCACTCAGCAGGACACTGCCACAAATCAACACAAACACAGCTGTGAGACACTGATACATCAAGGTTATGAACTCTTATGAGGTTGCTTGTACAGTGCTTCCAAGGTAAGCTCGTGGTGGTAAGTTCACAAATTTAATTGTCAGACCTCTTATAATGATAGTTCTGATGGTCATTCTAGAAAAAGAGCTGCAAAACTGCTTTGAAGGGTGGAGTAGGGGCTGGCATTGATGCATAGCTTCCCAGAGGGAGCTTCGAAGACGATGGTGGTGATAGTCACATCTGAGGCAGGGAGCACCTTTTCTAGGATGAGTTTGCAAATTTAAATGTCAGACCTTGTATACACTCTGGCATATGGTAGACACTCAAACAGTTTCTATAATATTAAGTTTAATCATATGAAACTTCTGGTATTCAATTGCTTGTGTCTTCCAAAAATTGCAATTTCATATGGTTTTATCTAATATTATATAGTGACTAAGATAGTAAGTATCAAGAGCTGGAGAAATGACTGAAAATTCTCAAAAGCAGAATGAATTACACTCCTATCATAGCAAGACAACCAAGATATAAAAAGCATTTTTTAAAGATTACCTCTCCATTCCAGTAATATAGCAGCTAATATATATTAAACATTGTAGGTCAGATATTAGCCCACACATTTGACATCTATAATATTAGCTTATGTAACCTCAAAATAACTCTTAGTTAGATTCAACTATTTTTCCTATTTTATAGATGAAATGGAAGCTTGCCGAAATGAAGTAATTTGCTCAAGGTCACATAGCTGGTAAAGCTGGGATGCCAACCTGGGGCTAACTTGAGAGCCTAAGTTCTTACTCATCACTTAAAATTTCCTTCCCATGCTGCAAAACTGCTAATTTTATTTTTAATAAAACTGTATGAGGACCAATAGTAAATAATCTACATATCAACTCTGGGCCTTCCAAAAGATGGCCATGTCAGTGGGCAAGCAAACTTGCCCAGCAGGAAGGGCATTTCATCCTAGCACCTGTAGTGACCAGGAGTATGGTACATCCAAAAGTCTCACTGCACCTACGGCATTCTAGCTCACTACTTCTCCCATGTCATAGTGTTATTAGAGAAAGAAAAAAGAAAAATAATGGACACAAAGTTTCCAAGAAAAATTATGAAGTTTTAATCAAATAGCTGCTATATTCCCATTCTGATATAGTTAAAACATTTTGCTATGTAAAAAAAGTGTTTACATCTTTTACTTCCTAAATCCTTTGATATAAATAGTGAACAAGCACCACAGCAAGGGAACTGGCACTGACAGTGGATGCTCTGAATCTACTTCCTTTAAAAAGAGAATTCAAGTCAAAGAAACCTCCAAGCACCATGCTTTCAAAGCCCAGATTCTAAAATCAATCACGCTTGCATTTAAAGCCGCCTCTGTGGCACCAAAACCCACCAAAGATAAAGAAGACGTTTGTGCTAAGTTGGGAAAGTGGAGACATCAGCATTTCCGCCCTTAGCCCATTATTCCTACTCTCCAGACAGCACCTGATACAGCATCTGGAGCGTTTTGTCTTCTGTACAGCCACTGCTCTTCCGAAGCCCAGGCTCAGGGGTTTCCCTGGGGTTTCCTTTCCGACAATTGTGCAGAGACTCTGAGAGGAGCCCAAATGAGCTGCCTTAACCTTCCTGTAAACTGATATTTCCATAGAGGATTAAGACAAACGTTTCAAATAAGCCAATTTCCTTTACTAAAAAACCAAAGTGACAATACTAGTACCAAGAGAAATATACAAAGACAATGAATAAGACATACTTCTCTTGTCTTTGGGCATTTAAAAAAATATAGAGCAAAAGGTTAGGTGGAAATAGGCTACACTATTCCCTCATCCAACAGGATGTCCTATGGTGGAGCTGAACTAAAAAGTTATACAAGAATTAGACTGAGTCATATCAAAGGGAAGAGAAAAAAAGGTCTAAATACTTCATACTATCTGATATATATGCTGACTCTGCATGCTATATATTTTTGCATTCTGACTGATTATAAAGTTGTCTATTAAAAATATAACTATGTTTCTTTTCTATTATGGTACTTTCACAACTCTGGGAATGCCAAATGGTTACTTACTAAACTAGTGAGAATTAGAATTCCTAACTACCCTTGAGGTCTCTGTAGAAGGGAACAAGCTTCCTTCTCCTCAAGTATCCTAGGCAGCTCTCTTGGACCACAGGAAGTGGGAGCTCCCCTTGATCCAAAAGGGTAGGGATGTATATGCTCCTCAACTAAATGAACAGAACACATACAAGCACACAAAAGGCCAGAGCAGAACATACCCTTAAGAAATCCCACTCTTGGCTCGGCACCTGTGGCTCAGCTGGCTAAGGCACCAGCCACATACACCTAAGGTGGTGGGTTCGAATCTAGCCCAGCCCGCCAAACAACAATGATGGCTGCAGCCAAAAAAAAAAAAAATAGCCAGGCGTTGTGGTGGGCACCTGTGGTCCTAGCGACTTGGGAGGCTGAGGCAGGAGACTCACTTGAGCCCAGGAGTTGGAGGTTGCTGTGAGCTGTGAGGCCACGGCACTCTACCCAGGGGGATAGCTTGAGGCTCTGTCTCAAAAAAAAAAAAAAGAATGAAATCTCACTCTTAGCCAAGAGCAGTGGCTCACTCCTGTAATCCTAGCACTCTGGGAGGCTGAGTTCAGGAGTTTAAGACCAGCCTGAGCAAGAGTAAGACTCTGTCTCTACTAAAAATAAAAAAACCCAACTGGGTGGCATACTGGGCACCTGAAGTCCACAGCTACTTGGGTGGCAGAGGCAGGAGGATCGCCTGAACCAGGAGTTTCAGATTACTGTGAACTAGGCTGATGCCATGGTACTCCACCTAGACAAGAGAGTGAAATTCTGGGCTCCCCCTCCAAAAAAAAAAGAGGGAGGGAGGGGTAGGAAAGGGAAAGAAAAAAAGGGGAGAGGAGGGAAAAGAAGGGGAGGGAAGAGGAGGAAAGGAGAGGGCAGGAGAGGAGAGGCAAGGCAAGCTGAGGAGAGGCAGACAGGCTCTTTGGGTTTCTTTGGTTCATCTGCCAAGCTTCTTATTTTCACTGTCATCATCTGACCCCATACTACCTTTCTTGCTTTTCTCTTTTTGGTAGTTTCTCCCACAAACCTATATTCAATTTTACAGTATTACATGTATAATGTGAGATGTTTCATACTTAACATTCTGTATTAACAGCACCTTAAACATTTCTGGAAACAGAATGACTAAGATTAGAAACAGCTACCATTTACTCAGACACTGGACTGAGTGCACTACATAAATTATCTTTTTTGATCTGCAAAACAGTCCTCTCTCAGTCCATCATACAGATAAATAAACTGCTAAGAAGTTAAAGAAATTGTTTAAGGTCACACAGAGTAGTAGAACTCAGACAGGAACCCAGGTCTGACCGACTCAAAAGACCACAGTTGTTACTTGACGACAATTCTCTCCCAAACTAATATTTAAAAAAAGCTCTTTTTGCTCTTATTTTGAAAATCTTCTTCTTATGTTTTGAATCATCATTTTCATGAGATAAAGAGCCATGATATATTTAAACATAAACTCTCTCTTCATTCTATATATACATTCCCTTTCCACAGCATTTACTATAACACACTAAAAAATATTTTACTATAGCACTTTTATTTCAGCCAAATGGCAAAATATGCACCTGAGCAACCCTCAAACAGAAAACAATTAGAAATCTGGATGAGATATAAAAAGTACCTATTTGGGGGCATGCATGGTAGTTCACATCTGTAATCCTCGCACTCTGGGAGGCCAAGGCAGCTGGATTCCTTGAGCTCAGGAGCTAGAGATCAGCCTGAACAAAAGCAAGATCCCCTGTCTCTATTAAATATAGAAAAATTATTTTAGACTCCAGTCATCATGGTGGGTGCCCATAGTCCCAACTACTTAGGAGGCTGGGGCAAGAGGATTGCTGAAATCCTGGAGTTTGAGATTGCTGTGAACTAGGCTGATGCCACAGCACTCAAGTCAGGGCAACAGAGTGAGACTCCTACCTCAAAAAAAAAAAAAAAAAAAAAAAAAACCCACAAAATCTATTTTGCTTGATTGAATAGGCTGCCAAATTTTTAAGGAAGGGGAACCCAGAATGGAAAATAGAACACAACTTTTGCCTTAATGATGGCATTTGACAAAGAAGATGATTTTTTATAAATAGAAACCAACCTTCATATGAACTTTCCATCCCAAAGTCATATTACTTAATGGACCAGAAAGACTCAAGCTAAGAATTTAAAGTAGCTCTGGGCTGGTGGACCCCTATATTCTAGGCAGAAGCAAACACAAATCCTCTCAGGAGAAACCTAAATTACTCAAATAATTCCAACAGAAAAAGTCGCAAGAAATAAGTTGTTATAGCCCCAAATCACAAATAGGAGGCAGCACAAAACAGATCCAGAAAAACTGGAGTTAACACAATGATCAGAAACAGAATACCAAATAAATGTACAAAGGAAAATATTGAATAAGAGCAAGAGATTATAAAAGATTATCCAAGATGTGGTATGATATGATATTGTGGTTGGATAGAATTCTGCTATTCTTAGGAGATGAAAGCTAAAATATTTAGGAGTGAATGTCAACCCTGAAATGACTTCTGCAAAAAAGCATAAATAAAGTAAATATGATAAAATGTTAACAATTACTGAATACAGGTGGTAGGTATAAGAGTATTTGCTGAAGTTTTACTAAGAAAATTATTTAAGTTTTTATAATAAAAAGTTTTTTAAGTTACCAAGCAGATTTTTCTCCAACTAAAATTAGAAATGCAATATATGAGTTCTTTCTGAGTAAAGAATCTGTGAATTCAAAG
This sequence comes from Galagoides demidoff, assembly GCA_963574575.1. NCBI lineage: Eukaryota > Metazoa > Chordata > Mammalia > Primates > Galagidae > Galagoides > Galagoides demidoff. Next base: position 14,353 of record CAUYQV010142020.1, read on the forward strand.
ATAGAATTAAAGAAATTACCTAGAATGCAACCAAAAGAGACATAGAGATGGAAAATATGAAAGGGAGACTAAGAGATGTGGAGGATAAAAGAACACATTCTAAAGAACTGAAATTTCAAAAGAGGAAGAAAGAATAAATGGCACAGAGGCAATGTCTGAAAAGAAAGTGGCTGAGAATTTCCCAGAATTGATGAAAGACACCAATCCACAGATTCAGAAAGCCTAGCAAATGCCAAAGAGGAAAAACAGGGAGGAAAATGTGTATCTAGAAATGTTATAATGAAGCTGCATATATACCAGGCAAATTACTAACCAAATGGGCAGGTATAGCTATATGAATAGTGACAAATGGTTCAACTTACCAGGAAGAAATAACAATTCTGAAATTAGATACTGAGTATAGAAGCATAAATTCACAATATATAAAGAAAAACTTCTCAGGACTAAAAGGGAAAAAAATGGACAACCAAACAACAAGTGAAAATTCAAAAATACTTCTGTCTAACTGATAGATCAGGCCAAGAAAAACATAAATATAAAGAAAATTTTAACACAATTATTCAAAATTCTTAGGACCAGAAGTATTTCAGAGTTCAATATTTTTGAACTCTGAAATATTTGCATTATACTTACTGATTGAACATCCCTAATCCAAAAATCCAAAATCCTAAATGTTCCAAGAAGTTTCAGATTTTGGTGCATTTCCTATTTCAGATTTTTAGATTAGGGATGCTCAACTCATAACAGTCTTGACTGAATAGAAATATTTAGAGTACTGCAACCAACAGCAGAACAAATCATATTCTTTTCAGGCACACAGATAGTATTTATGAAAAGTGGTTAAAAAATGTCTACTCGTGGGTGAATGGCTTGGTCAGTTGGTTAGATGCCTGGAAGGGGAAAAAAATGGGAAGAGAGGTATGCATAGACTTCTAGGGATGGGCATCAAGTATAAAGACCTTTGTAGTACATGTATCTTGACCCCCACTAGCACCAGAGGGCATCCTTCACAGAAAAGGTAAATTACAAGGTTAACCCTTGGTTGGCACTTGGGACCATGGATCTCATGGAAGTTTCTACCATGTTGCTAGAAGTGGTTCACTGTTCCTAAACAATGCAAACAACATGATTTATGCTTAAAACCTGCTTTCCTTCTGAGACTCTAGAATTTGTGTATGTGCTAATCAAAGGGTGCTCACATAACCAGCCTCTAATAGAAACCGTGGTCACTGAGTCTCTGAGGAGTTTTCCTAGAACAGCAGTACTCAATCTGTGAGTTGAGACCCACAGGAACTGTATTAAAGGGTCGTGGCATTAGGAAGGTTGAGAACCACTGCCCTAGAAGATAATATTTCACCCTATTAACACAACTTGTTGCTGGGTAAGTTAAGCACATCCTAAGGGACTGGGAGAGGACTCTTTAAGTATGCCCTTAATCTCCTCTAGACTCCAGCCTATGCACCATTTTCCTTTATTGATCCTTTCTCTGGAAGCTTTCAAATAATCCCTTTTGAATCCTTTTCACTGCCATAAATCAAAGACATAAGTGCAACTACATGCTTGAGTCCTGTGAGTCCTCCTAGCTTGTCAGTGAACTTGGGGATGGTCCTGGGAACTCTCAATGACTTCATTTAACTTCAGCCAAATCTGTCACTGGTCTCCCCAATGCTGGCACCTGGGCACATGAACAAAAATAGCCATGATGTCAGGAACTAAGACTATATATGCACCCAACAGCATGGTCCGTCACTTGCCAAAGAGAATGCTGATCGTGTTCAATGTCAAATATCCAACCTCTCAGCAACAGAGATCTGCACTGAGCCTCCCGTACTGTATCATCCCTTAAGGAGACCATGTAGCCACTTGGCTTCAAGTTGACAGCACTGGAGCCCTTTTGTGCTGAAAGAGGTTTTTTTTGTTTTTTTTTTTTTTTTGAGACAGAGCCTCAAGCTATCCCCCCCTGGGTAGAGTGCCATGGCATCACAGCTCATAGCAACCTCCATCTCCTGGGCTCAAGCGAGTCTCCTGCCTCCGCCTCCCAAGTAGCTGGGACCACAGGCGCCCGCCACAACGCCTGGCCATTTTTTGGTTGCAGCCGTCATTGTTGTTTGGCGGGCCCGGGCTGGGGATTCGAACCTGCTACCTTAGGTGTACGTGGCTGGCGCCTTAGCTGGTTGAGCCACAGGCGCCAAGCCCACATTCTAATTCTAACTAAAGAACAAGTGAATAAATATTAATATTTCCTAATTAAGAAATATTAATTAATGTTACTATTAATATTTTGCTACAATTGAAGACCTTATCAGTTCAAGAATTAGATTACTCCTAACTCCCAGAAAGCAAGGATGAAATTAGTTAAAAGCACAACTCACTGATGATTATTAAAAGCAGGTACCTTTTTAAATTCTATAATTAAGACTTCACTGTGATTATATTCAAAAGTGAAAAGGCAAGTTTAAAATTTAACCTCCCTGGCTCAGCATCTGTGGCTCAAGTGGCTAAGGCACCAGCCACATACACCAGAGCTGGTGAGTTCATATCCAGCCCAGACCTGCCAAACAACAATGACAACTGCAATGAAAAAATAGCCAGGCATTGTGTTGGGCACCTGTAGTCCCAGCTACTTGGGAGGCTGAGGAAGGAGAATTACTTAAACCCAGGAGCTGGAGGTTGCTGTGAGCTGTGATGCCACAGCATTCTAGACAGGGTGACAGCTTGAGGCTCTGTCTCAAAAAAAAAAAATTTAACCTCCCTTTCCTTTCCTAATGAATCATATTTCTTTTTTTTATAATCTTTTTTTAATTAGATCATAATTGTGTACATTAATTCTATCATAGGATACAGTGTGTTGCTTCCATATGCAGTTTGGAAAACTCTTATCCAACTGGCTAAAATAGCCATCATGTCTTTCTCATAATTGTTGTGTTAAGACATTCAGATTCAACCATTAGACAAATTCACATACACCCTAATAGGATAAATCATAGGCGTGATCCCCACAATGTCATTCTCTTCACCCATCCTCCCCCTCCACTCCCCCCTCCCCTTTCCCCG
>CAUYQV010142022.1:0-60783 GCA_963574575.1 Galagoides demidoff
AACATATGAAAAAATGCACATCATCATTAGTCATCAGAGAAATGCAAATCAAAACTACTTTGAGATATCATCTAACACCAGTAAGATTAGCCCACATCACAAAATCCCAAAACCAGAGATGCTGGTGTGGATGTGGAGAAAAGGGAACACTTCTACACTGCTGGTGGGAATGCAAACTAATATGTCCCTTTTGGAAAGATGTTTGGAGAATACTTAGAGAACTAAAAATAGACCTGCCATTTGATCCCATAATTCCTCTTCTAGGTATATATCCAGAAGACTAAAAATCACATTGCAACAAAGATATTTGTACCAGAATGTTTATTGCAGCACAATTCATAATTGCTAAATCATGGAAGAAGCCCAAGTGTGCATCAATCCACGAATGGATTAACAAATTGTGGTATATGTATACCATGGAATATTATACAGCCTTAAAGAAAGATGGAGACTTTACCTCCTTCATGTTTACATGGATGAAGCTGGAACATATTCTTTTTAGCAAAGTATCTCAGGAATGGAAGAAAAGTATCCAATGTACTCAGTCCTACTATGAAACTAGTTTATAGCTTTCATATGAAAGCTGTAGCCCAATTATAGCCCAAGAATATGGGGATGAGGTGGGGGGAGGGGGGAGGGTGTGTGGAGGGAGGGTGATTGATGGGACCACTCCTATTGTCCATCTTACAAGGGTACATGTGAATCTTTCTAATTGTAGAACACAAATGTCTTAACACAATAACTAAGGAAATGCCATGAAGTCTCTGTTAACCAGTTTGGTGAAAATATTTCAAATTGTATATGAAACCAGCACTCTGTACCCCATGACTGCATTAACGTACACAGCTATGATTTAATTAAAAAAAAACTCACACTTTTATATATACCTAACTATATATTATAAATTTTACTTGCTTTGGGCTTTATTAAATATGTTGATTTGTGAGGTTATACTTTATTTACCTGCATTGCCACATGATGTTCTCATGTTAGGCATGTTTGGATTAGTTTCTCTTATTGATATATTTTTAGGAATGAGATTGTTGAGTCATTAAGTATGCCAACGTTCAGCTTTAGAAAATAATGTCAAATTATTTTTCAAAGTATTTGTATCAATTTGTACTCCTACTAGCATTGTATAAGGGTATTTACTTAACTATACCCTTTCTAACACCCCATGTGGCCAGACTTCTTAATTTTTGTCAATAAAATGTAATATGATAGCTTATCAATGACCTTAATTTTGTGGGGTTTTTTTCTGATTACTGATGATATCAAGCCCTTTTTAATAAATGTTTTGACACTTATGCTTCCTGTTTCACAGGACTATTTATGTATTTTGCTCATTGTTCAAATGGATTTTTTTCTTATTGATTTGAAGGAATTCTTTATATATTTTAGAGATATAGCTGAAGATACCATCAATAGAGAAATTGTTGAAATATAACTCGGAATATGGATGGCAAATAAGATAAGTAGAATTGAGGAGAAGAGGGAAAAAGAAATCCAGAAAGAAGTCTAAAAACTGTCTCAAGAAATCAGTGAACAGAAAGAAAAGTCACCAAGAATCTGGACATAATTAGGAAGGATATAGCAGCACTTAAGGATTGAAAGAGGCATTTGAGGTGGTACAAAATACAGTAGAGGGCCATAGCAGTGGAGTAGAACATGGAGAAGAAAGAATCTCAGAAATTAAAGATTCTTCAAATTTTTGAATTAACCCTATCATTCAAAGAAGCAGAAAAAAAAAAGAGAATAAAAGGAGAGCTTTCTCTGAGATAGTTATGGGACTACTCCAAAAGAGTGAACACTCGAATCATGGGATTCTTTAAGAAGAATGCTATTAGGACCCTTTACTTCAAGGCATCATAGTGGAGAATTCTCCAAGCTTTGTGAGAGGCCAAGAAATCCAGATTCTAGATAGTTTCAGAACCCCAGCACAACTCAACTCAAACAAAGCATCTCTTAGACACATTGTAATTAACTTGGCAAAAGACAAAATGAAAGGGAAAACTCTGCAACTTCTAACCTATAAGGGGGAAAACATGAGGGTGACAGAGGACTTTTCAGCTGAAACTTTTCAAGCTAGAAAAAAGTAGTCATCTATCTTTAACCTTCTTTTTTTTTTAGACAGAGTCTCATTTTATCACCCATAGTAGAGTGCCATAGTGTCACAGCTCACAGCAACCTCCAACTCCTGGGCTTAGGAAATTCTTTTGCCTCAGCCTCCCAAGTAACTGGGACTGCAGGCACCCACCACAATGTCTGGCTATTTTTTTGTTGCAGTTTGGCCAGGGCCTGGTTTGAACCTACCACCTTGGTATATGGGGCCAGTGTCCTACCCACTGAGCCACAGACACTGCCCTCTTTAATCTTCTTACACAAAACAATTTTAAGCCACAGATTCTGTATCCTACTAACCTAAGTTTCATATTCAATGGAGAAATCCAATATTTTACTGACATGCAAACATTGAGGAAATTTGCCACAACAAGATCAGCTCTGTAGGAAGTACTCAGAACCATTCTTCACATTGACCAACACAATGGACCGCCAGCAAAGTAAAGACGCTCAGAAATTAAAGGATAAAGCCTACCTTTCACAATGGCATGATAGATAAAGCTAAGCAACTAGACCTCCACAAAACAAGATGAAAAGAATTCCATCATACCTATCAATTCTCTCAATTAATGGGAATGGCTTGAGTTCCCCACTGAAGAGGCACAGGCTTATTGACTGAATAAAAAAGCACAAGCCACTATATGCTGTCTTCTAACCTTTAAGGACAATCAAAGACTCAGGGTGAAGGGATAGAAAACAATATTTCAGGCAAATGGAAATCAGAAGAAAGCATGGATTGCAATCTTATTTGCAGATACAATGGGATTTAAACCAACACAAATAAAGAAAGAAAGACAAAGATGGACACTAACTGGTCAAAGGAACAATAAACAAGAAGATATTTCAATCCTAAACATCTATGCACACAACTTAAATGCTCTCAGATATATAAAACAAATCCTAACTGATCTGAACAATCCACAGTAATAACTGGGGATTTTAACACTGCTCTGACAAAACTGGACAGATCCTCCAAGTAGAAACTAAACAAAGAAATAAAGGATTTAAATGTGATCCTAGAATAATTTGGTTTAATAGCAACTCCAACAAAACTCTTTGTCCCTGAACAAAGTCATGGAAATGAAACAACCTTATGCTGAATGACAGTAGGAAGAGAGGAGATAAATGACAATGGAGCCACAAGCTATCAAAACCTGTGGGATATGGCAAGAGCAGTTCTAAGAGAGATATTTATCACATTTAATGCCCACATTCAATAAACAGAAAGAGTGCAAATCAAAAACCTAAAGAACCATCTCAGGGAATTGGAAAAGGAAGAGCAATCCAATCCCAAACCTAGCAAAAGAAAAGTAATTACTAAAATTAGACCAAATTAAATGAAATTGAGAGCATAAGAACCATTTGGAAGATCAGTGAAACAAAAGGTTGGTTATTTGAAAAGATTAATAAAATCAATACACCCTTGGACAGATTAACTAGAAAAAAGATAAGTAAGAACTCTAATAACTTCAATCAGAAACAAACAAGGAGAAATAACAACAGATAATACAGAGATACAAAATATCATCACTGACTACTACAAAAAAACTCCATGCCCAGAAATTTGAAACTGTGGAGGAAATGAACCAATACCTGGAATCACATCACTTCCCTAAATTCAACCAGAAAGAACTAGAAATTTTGAACAGACCAATATCAAGCACTGAAATTGCAACAACAGTAATAACTCTTCCAAAAAGAGAAAAGTTCTTGGACTAGATAGTTTTACAACAGAATTCTATCAAATCTTCAAAGAGGAACTCATATTCATATCGCAGAACCTATTCTAAAACACAGAGAAAGAAGGAATCCTCCCCAACACATTCTGTGAAGTAAACATTACCCTGTTATCAAAACCAGGAAAGGATCCAACAAAAAAGGAGAACTGTAGACCAATATCATTAACAAATATTCAGTAAAATCCTAGCAAATAGAATAAAGCCATACATTATATATTTTAGTTATTAATTCTTTGTTTTTTATATGTTTTAAACATTAAACACCAGTCTGTAGCTTTTCTTTGTACTTTTTATGTGGCTTTTGGTAAACATAAATTGATGATTATAATATTTAATAACTTGAAGTTTATTGATTTTTTTATTTTATGCTTAATCCTTTTTGTGCTTTAAGAAATCTTTCCTTGCACTAAGATCAAAAATATATTGTCTTATACATTTTTTTCTAAAGGTTTGTTTTGCCTCAGCAAGAAACAGGGCAGAAAAAATGGCTTTAAAAAAGAGAAAAAAATGAAAGTTTGTTTTGGTTTGCTTTTACAATTGGGTCTTTAAATCTATTTAGAATTGATTTTTATTTATATGACAGAGACAGCACAATCTCGCCTATCTATTTGTGTGGTGCATTCTGTGATACATTTTCCATCCTCCTGGGGGCTAGGTTGTGTTTCTCTGGGCTATAATTTAAAGACTACATGTTGCTATTAATCAGATTTCTGGTCATCTAAGTTTGTAGGGAGCTAGAGGTAACAGAGGTATCCTTGGCTGAAGCTGAGTTCTGACATCTCCCTGGACTGTCCTGTCCCAGGGCCCACTTTATCCATCTGAGGGCATGTTCTCCCTCCCATGAGCATCAGGTTGTTATTCTAACTCAGCACAGTGCCCTGGAAGAGTTGCCAGATAAAATACAGGATGCCCTGTTAAATTTGAATTTCAGATAAACGATGAATAATTTTTTAGTGTAAGTATGTCCCAAATGGGACATTTGGGAACATTTTAATGTGCTAAATCTGGCAACCTCATGCCCTGGAAAATGACAAACCCTTTTCCTTCTGCTGAACTCCTAGTGTGAGGTGCAGGAACTTGAGGGTTTTAACTTCATTTTTGCCCAGAGGCTCATGCACCCCTCCCCCACAGGCCTCTCATTGCAGGAGTTCTGTGAGAATTTTCAGCGTTAATTTCTTTCCTCAGCAAAGCTTCCAAGGGTTGAGGGTGAGGTTAGGAATCACACGCCCTTGTGCCAAACCAGAATCCCTTGTCTTTCCCTTGGCTGCCTTTTCCATGTTTATGGCACAAGGTGGTTATTGCTAGTAAATTTTGCTTTTATGAATTTTTTTCACTTGGTTGAATACTAGGGGAGGAGGGTAAGTGTGTGATTCTTCTTCATGCTGCCATCTTCACTTGGAAGTGCTCTTCTTTAATTATTTATTAATACACTGAACATTTACTGAGTGCCCACTGTGCAATGTCTGCCATTGAGGGAAAATAGATGATCCAGCAATTATCGCCCCTGCAACAAGGCTGTCACAGATGTTGGTGAAGGATGTTACATTTTAAAGCGCAGCCACAGCAGTGGGGCAGAGGCACCCGGATGCTGTCAGCAGCCCCGGGGGAACTGGGAAGATGGATGAGGCTGTCAGCACAAAGCAGACTGCAGAGGGGTCTGCGTGCCATGTTAAGGGATTGGACTGAAGTCAGCATGGAGTCCCAGACAAACTGGGAGAGCGAGAATGGGAGATTGTTGCTGCTGCCTCCTCCAGAGAGCATGAACTGAACTGCCCAAACAGCTGGGCTCACACCACTCTCCTAGGTACCAGCCATTCTGTAGCTAAATTCTGACCCCCTGGGAAAGGCTGTTATTCCCTGTGCATTTGGAGGGCAAAGAAAGAGAAGCCAGTCCCCCTCCTCCACAAGGCACAGGAGATCAGATGTTTCCAGAACATCTCGTATGTTATCTTGACCACATTGTCTCTGATTTTTCTCTTCAGTGACTCTATGGGCCTAAGTGGCTGATCCACACAGAGAAGTATACTTTGTCCTTTTCATTCTGGGCAACTTCAACATGATCCAAAATGTATAATTTTGTTCAATTGGAAAGACATTTTCAGAATTTTGTATATACCTAAGATGGCATGATTTCCTTCAAAAGTGTGCTCCAAGAAGAAAGTGTATGGTACTTAACCCCTCATCTGGGAGAAATGGACCCTGAGAAGTCACTTGGGGACTTACCAGAACTTGTCACATGTGAGTCTAAGTGAATGATACTGAATGGTGAGGTGCCTATTGGAGCACATGTGTGCAACAGGTGGATAGCATTTGATGCGAACCCTCAGTTCTGGATGCTATGCAGGGATGTCAGGATCCAGAGCTAACTTTGGCTCTCATTCCCCAGAGTTCACAGTCTATGAGAAGACACCAGTTAAAACATGTGTGAACTAATCATGGGACTGTGCAAGATCATACCAGATATAACAAGTACATTGTGCTGTGTACATCAGCCACTGGGCCTGGCACACCAGTTATAATACTGTTCTTCCTTTCAGAATCCCAGGGCTCTCCAATGGAGCAGGCAGGGGTCAGGAGGGTCCCATAAAACCAGGCCTTTGTTATAAGCTTGAGAGGGTTTCTGGCTGTACCATACAGACTTGTGCCCTTGCTCTGTAGGCGTCATCCTGTTCTGGAAGAACAAAGAAGAAACTTCAAACAGTATGTAGTGGGTTGAAGAGTATCCTTCAAAAAATTTGCATTCACCTAGAACCTCAGAATGCGACCTTATTTGGAAATAAGTCTTGCAGGTATAAGTGAAGTAAGGATTGAGGTGGGATCCTGATGGCTTAGGGTGGGCCCCAAATCCAATATTCTAGAAGAGACAGAGACACAGGGAAGAGGCTGTGTGAAGACAGAGGTAGAGATTACAGAGATGCAGCCACAAGCCAAGGAATGCCCGGGGTCTCCAGGAGCTGGAAGGGCTGAGGAAGGAGGGAGGGAGTGCAGTTCTCTAGACACTTTGTTTTGGGACTTATAGCCTCCAGAGATGTGAGAGAACAAATTTCTGTTGTCTTAAGCCACCACGTTTATGCTAATTTGTTACAGGATCCTTAGGAAACCAATACACAATAAAGTACATGTTTTAAATAATAGCAATCCCAGTGTGGACTCAGCCAGGACCATTGGTGAAAGTGCAGCAGGAGGTAGGAGCAGAGGGCTGACCCTGCGGCCTGTCTGGCTACTCCCTAATTCCATCACCTCTTTCCCCCCAACTGCTCAGCTCTTTTCTCTTCCTCCTATCCTCCACTCTCCCCATCTGTGCAGAAGATTTTTAGGATTAACCATGTCTGATTGCTCTTCTGAGATAGGATGGATGGTCAGCACTTTGTTCATGGCCACTTAGGATGAGTTTCGGTGGGAAATTCAGCTCAAAGCACCAGTGGTCATCATAACCATTTTCCTGCATAGAGACTCCGGAGATAGCCGGCCTAAGGCTACTCAGAGACTCAGGAATGTATAGCAAGACCCAGACTGTGATGTCAGAAAATCTGTCCCCCCACCCCAACCACACAGGTGACTCCATGCATGTTACCACATCCTAGGAGCTTGTTTATTCAGTTACAAATGAAGAAATAATGCATCTTTATGAAACTGACATGGGAACTAGATGAGACTAGAGGAATTGGAACCACTATAACTATGAAAGCAAAAAATAAATAGAAGCTTTTATCACTGTCATCTAAGGAGCTACAAATGTAGGTTTGGTGTGTGAGACCTCAATGAAGTATTTCCAGACTCTACCTACAAATTGTTCACTAGACACCAGCTGGTATGTCCAGAGAAAGACTTTTCATTGCTCCTCAGTTAGCTTAGCTCTTGCAAACAAGCCTGGAAATGCAGTATGCATCTCATCTGCAGCTCAAGTGGCCCAGCCAAGGGAGATGCTGATGATTGCCATCTTCATTCAGGATCAGAGGAGCATCTGACCCCTGCCAGGGGCCCTGGCAGTGTGGGGTGGGAATGTCTGACACCTGTCCCGTGTTTATGTAGAGCAGGGGCAGCCCATTTTCTCTGCAAGAGCCAGATGGTGAACATCTTGGGCTCTGTGGGTCTCTGTCACATCCGTCAATTCAGCTCTGCCAATGTGGTGTGAATGCAGCCATAGGCAACATGTAAAGAAATGGGCATGGCTGTGTGCCAATAAAACTTATTTACAAAATTAGGTGGTAAATGCAATTTGGCCTTCAGACTATAGTTTCCTGATTTTTGATGTAGAAGGGTTTGGGGAAAGTTTGACTGACTTTTATTTTCTGATGGAGTTTGAGTTTTGAGATTTGGGGCATCAGACTAAGTCATCAGTATAACGCAACTTGATGACTTGGAATGGAATCTTCTTTGACGATCATGTCTTCCAGGAGAGCTACCCAAGAAGGGTCATTGCATAGGGCATGTCTTCAGTGGCCTTGCTTACAGACTGAGGGAGAGCCTTCATGGTGTAAGGAATTGGGACCTTCTTTTTTTCCTTCATTGCCATGTCCATGCATTGCAGTGGCCTGACAGCCAGTGGTTTCTGGAAGTGAAACAAAACAGAGCTCCTGCAGAGGAATTTCTGATTCTACTTTTTCCCCAGGTTTGACAGGGCAGAAAAAAGCCAGTAAACATTTGCCAGGGACATGGTGGGGCTGGCTAAAATTATTGGCTAATTCACACTTTTATTCTAACACAGATGGCTGGGCCCCTAGGAAACCTGGACGTTGCTTTCTTATTAGTTTGAATTCAGAAACACTTCTGCTCATCTACTGTCTTTGTACTTATTATGAACATTATTAGTAATTAAGGTGGACAGTTACCAAGTCCTTTCTCTGAGCCAGGCATTGTGCTAGGCCTTTAACACTCATCTCAAATCTTCAGAAAAGCACAGTTGAAGAAGGTCATATGAACTGATTTCCAATAAGGAAATGGAAATGAGGCTTGTTCTCTCTGTCAAACAGCTGTTGAAATGATGAAGCTAGGGGTTTACCTTTGCTCAGAGTTGTACAAAATCCATCCCTTCTACTAAGTTGCCTCCACTCAGGTCTACAGGACACTCCAGCATCACTGTATAGTGAGCCCTGTGGCTGAGTTCCTGCTAGGAAGACCCCAATCCAACTCTGGGTGCTCCTTCCTTTCTGATCTGGGTTTCTCTCAAACTTGCATCAGGGGATGTGCACAGTTAGCACATGGCTCTTTGGTCCAATTGGAAGGTTGTCAACTCCCTTGCAAGTGACCCAAGTAGATGTGGACATCGTCCAGGTTCTCTGAAGCCCTCAGGGATGATGCACCTCAGGGGTCCTGGTGCACTAGCCTGAAGAGGGTGGGAGGCACCTGCTTCACATCCTCATAGTGCTTCCCCATCCCTCGACCCCTCCATTCCTTCTCTATGCACAGAGAGCCATCCATGCCTGCTCCAAATGGTGCCTGTGCCACACAATGACACCTGTTTGCTCCTTCCTAGCTAGACTGTGAGCACTCTTTGGCCAGAACCTGGACCTTTCATTCCTGAGTGTCCCCTGAGGCCAGCACAGGGACTGACACATGGTAGGGTTTCAGCAAGTATTTGGTGAGTGGACCAATATGTGACTGAACTGACAAGAGTTCTCACATGACATGATTTAATGTCATCATTGTAATACCTCTGAAGTGGGTAGAGTATGTATGATCATCCTCATTTACACAAAAGGAGACAGGGCCCATTTGGGAGTGGCTCAGAATCACATGGTGAGTGACGGACCACAGCAATGGTGCAAGCTGTAGCCTTCATCTACAGAGCATGCATCACAGCTGAGCACTCATTTGGGGCTGGTACAGAGGGGTGTGCATACTTTACTTCTTTAATATTTACAAACATTGTAGGAGGTTGGCTCTATCTTAGTTCCATTTTATAGATGAAAAGCTAAATCCTTTGCCCTGGTCCTGAAGCTCCCTGCACTTAATTTCCAGATCAGAACCAAGACCAGGGCACTTATCAGCCAGAACCCCAGACCTGCCCATTGGACCAGGGTTGTGGCCATGGAAGTGAAAGTTGGAGCCACATCTTAGGGGCCTTTCTCCCTAGAGTGCCCAGGAGCACTGGGTTTGCTCAGGTTGCTGCTGTTATGGTTCTGGATGAAGTGTTGAGGAATGCAAAAGAGGAAGAAGAAATGGCATTGTGGTGGATCCTTCTCAGTTCCTTATGAACAAAGCAATGTGAAGGGTTGGAAACACCACTGGCTTTGGAGTAGGCAGACTGTTTCAGACCCTCACTGATTTTGTGGCCTTGGGCTTGTGTCTGAACTTTTTTGAGCTCAATTTACTTATTTGCAAATCAGGGATACAGATCCATGCACTGCCGGGTCTTCTCTGATGTACTCTTAATTCCCCAAGGCTGGGGCATTGTGATTTGAGGAAACTTTGTGCGACCTCATTCCCGTAAGCTTATTGGTGAGCAAAGGCAATTAGTACCATAGAGGGCCTACCTCCTACTGTGATTTCATCATCCTCACTGCTGCCTGGGAGGTAGGTGTGGGCATTTCCATTTTATAAGTAAGTAAAGTGGAATCCCAAAAACCAAAGGAATGTGTCTAAGGCCACAAGTGTCAGAACTGGGCTGTGGGTCCAGCCATGCTATGGGCCTATGCCTCTCGTTGGGGCTGCCGCTCACCTCCTGCAAAGCTTGTCCTGCTGCCTGGCTTGTTTAGAGGATTTTGAATATACTTTGAAAAGATTTGCTGGACACATTGCTCCCAGGGACTCTAGGGAGGAAGACACATTAAGAGTTTTCATCAGCTGAGATTCTCTTTTTTCCTTTCTGGGTTGTTATTTTGCACCAGGAAAAAAATGAAAAGAATTTAATTCATCATTAAGCACTGGTTAGGAAGAATGTAAAAAGAAACCACAGCCAAGGAACAGCATGAATCTCAAGGGTGAAGCTGATGGAGCCCACTGGGCCAGGATGCTGAAAGTCTTGCTGCTGGGGCTCTGCCCAAGGGAAGTCCATGAGGGTCTGTGTGTGGACCTTCTCGGCCAGCTCAGGGGTTCTCAGGCCAGCTGGCCACTAGGCACGTGTTCATAGGCCATGCTTGTCATAAGAAAATGACAGTCTGCATGTTTGTGTCCCTCCAAAATTAATGTTGAAACTTATCCTCAATGCAACAGTATTAAGAGGTGAGGCCTTTGGGAGGCGATTGAGTCTTGAGGGCTGCCCTCATAAATGAGATTCATGTCTTATAAAAGGGCTTGAGAAAGTCCAACTGTCCCTTCCATTCCTTCTACCAAATGAGGAAGCAGTGGCAAGGTGCCATCTTGGAAGCAGAAAGCAATCCTCATCAGAAACTGTGTTTCCAGAGTCTTCATCTTGGACCTCCTAGTCTCTAGAACTATGAGAAATAAATTCCTACAATGCACAAATTTCCAGTCTCAGGTATTTTGTTATAGTAGCAGCAACAGACTAAGTCAAGGACAATGTGGTATTTGTGTGAAAAAGTGTTTCTGGTTCTTAATTGGAATAGCCATGGGCATGGAAGGGAGGAAGGCAGAATGGCAAGTGGGAAGAACCTGAGAGCCTGGGCTGATTATTTGGACCTGAATGGGCGCTGCTTCCAGCCCCACCCCTTAGGGCGGAGGTGAGCTGCTGTGGTGTGGTAAAGGCTCCCAGCACCAACCCAGAGATTGCTAAGAAGATGGAAAGAAAGCATCTCTCCATCTTCCTACGGAAATGTGTGTTTGTGGTTCTGGCCTGCAGCAGTGTGGCACTAGGGCAGAGCTGCCTCAGCCTTCTGGGAATGTATGTTTAGCTTGTTTGTGAAGGAGGGAGGTGGGTTGTGTAAGTTCCACAGCCCCGTCCAGTGCTATGACTCTGTGCCCTATTCATTTGCACATCATTAGTTATTTGACCAAGAGGTACAGGAGAAGGAAATTAATATTAAGAGCGTGTCCTCTAGGAGGCTGCCTGGGCCCTCCTCCTTTGCCCTGTCCTTGTTCCAGGGCATCCTGCATCTATCACCCTCACTCCCCTCTGCTCAGCAGGAGGATTTTGTGTCTGCCTCCCTTGTCTAGGCACTCCCTGTGGGCAGGATGTTCACCCTGTGAGTTCTTCCCCCAAGCTCTAAGCATGGACTGAGGAGCATTGGAGCTGATGCTGGAGGAGGACCCATCGCACCTGGGTAATTAGCAGCAGCCGGTAATCAGTGTGGAGCACAGCAGTAGTTTGTACATCTAAGTGTATTCCACCCTTTCTATTTTTAAAGATCTGCTTATCGTGGTAAAATACATACAACATAAAATGTATTGCTTTAAACATTTTCGCGTGTACAGTTCAGTAGGATATTAAGTGTGTTCATATCACCATTGCCTATCTCTAGGATGTTCTCATCTTCCCAAACTGATGTTCTGACTCCCCACTACCTAGCCCCTGACACCCACCAATCCAGCTCCTGTTCCTATGAGTTTGACTCACATGTAGCACTCAGAGAAGAGGAACAATATAGGATTTGTCCTTTCATCCACCCTCTCCTGAGGGACTGCATCTCCAGAACACATGGACTTCTACTCCCTGCCACATGCTCATTCCCACACAGTGACCAAGTTGCAGTGCTGGGATCACACTTGGGTAAGCCTCTGCACCATCATGGCCCTGTTATCTTGGCATGAGAGGGCATTGGCACTTAAGGGAAGACCCTGGTTGTGTGTCTGAGCCCTGGAGGAAGGGCTTTAGGCCTGTCCTGCTGCTCTTGAGTAATTCAAGGGCCTCAGTACTCCATGAGGAGGACAGGCTTGGGTGGGAAGTGTAAGGTGCTGTTGTCCTGAAGTCTGGGCCCTCCCTCCCAGCGGCTTCCAACTCCAGGAATGCAGACAGAGCTCCTCGTGGCTCCGTAGCCCGGGCCTGTTTTTGTAGGAAGTCTTGTTTATTCCACTTTTACCATTTCTCCTGGCAAAGTTTTTCCCCAGCCACGGCCAGAGTCATTTTGGGACAGCTGACCCCTGAGCTCTCCTGAGATGGCTTAGGAGCCTGGGTGCAGCCTTCTGCTTTGAGCAGCAATATTCCTGGCTGGACATGAAAGGAAAGCTTATAACAGCCCATTTTCTCCAGGCAGCTTATCCCGATTAAGTGGAATCAGGCAAAAATCCCCACCCTCAAGTCCTTTCTTCTCATCCTGCCCCACCAGCCGCCTCACCCTGATGAGGTCTGACAAGACTGGTGGGGGGGGGGGCGGTCTGGGGTCCATTGAGTCTGGGCGTGTACCCCTGCACTGGGCTAAGCCCCAGGGCATGCCTCATCCCACCTGCTCTAGAAGTGGTTGGTGGCAGAGGCATTGGTGTGGCCCATGGTGGCACCATCAGCAAGCCAGAAGGTCAGGGGGAAACTGAATCAGCCCAGGGAGCACCTACACTGGGTCCTCCCTGCTCGTCATCCTCTGTGGGCCTGAGGGGCCGTACTCTGCCTGTACATGGTGTTCTCTGCTAACATCTAAATGAGCTTGTGTAATCCTGTGACTGTGTGTGGTGCATGGGGCTCGGAGTGTGTGGGCCTCCGTGGGGGTCAGGTCAGGTTAAGCTGGGCCCCGAGCCCGCCTCAGCCAGCAGCAGCCCCCTCACCCTCGGTGAGCCAGAGCGGGAAGCCCCGCAGGGAAGCCAAGGCCCAGCTGATTTATGGAGGGTGGAGCCTTTGGTGATCCCGCTCACACAGTACTGTAAACTCCTGCTTGCGCGCGCTGCGGGCTCTCAGGCTGGCCCTGCTGCCTGCCGGGCTGGCTGTGCCCACACCTATTTTGAGCACTTTTAATATTTTTAGAGACTCTGGGGCAGGTGATTTATGGCTGGCTATCTCTCCCCTTCCAACGCCTGTCTGGGGCCGTGGCAGAGGCATTTGGAGAGCACAGGATAGAATACAGACCAGAGAGAAAGCCCCACTAGCCGCCCCAGCCACACTCGCTGGAGTCAGGGGTCAGACCCAGGGTAGGAGCTGGGCCGTGGATCTTTCCAAAACATCGTATTATTAGAAATGAACTTTGGAACACCCAGACTTGGAGGGCTAGGCTGCTCTGGCCAAATTTGAAACACGAGCAGTTCAGAGGGCAAAGCGATTTGGGCTGTGCTCGGGCCACACTGGCAGTAACCGCCTTTCCATTTTGGAGCAGTAATTCATTGGTGAAATGGAAACTACTTTGAGATAACTAAAGAAACATTGGACTTTAATGGACATAAACAATTTCAAAGGAAAAAGCAATTTCAAAGGAAAGTCCCCCTTCAGGCCTAGAGACAGCTGAGGCAGAAAACCCAGCCCTAGGAACTGAGACCCAGGAGCTGGGTACAGGTGAGTGAGACCTTTACCTCTCCTGTCCCCTCCATGGCAGGCCCCATTTCCTCCTCTCCCTAGCAGTGCTAGCAGCGTGTACACCCTTGAAGGGCTCACAGGCCAAGGAGAACGTGGCCTGGTGGGGATGGTGCAACCTTGAGCAGATGACCAGCAGAGCTGCCCCTAAGGAGGGAGCCTTGAGTATAAAGGACAGTAGGACAAGGACAGGGTGGCTGGGATGTGGGTTATAGGTAGAAGGATCTGCCTGCCTAAAGCTTGGTGCAAGTAAGCAAGTGGTCTGAGGCATCCCAGAAACAGGTGTGTGGAGGGGGCAGGGCAAGAGGGACAGGTGCCAGGTTACAGGGCTCCTGCAGTCTCAGTGAAGACTCCAGACCTCGCCCTCAGGGCAATTGGTGCCAGCCATGGCTCATTTTTTGTTAATTGACAAATTGTATATATTATATATTTATGATGTACAGTGCGATTTTTTAAATTAAATCATAGCTATGTACATTAATACTGTCATGGGGTATAGCGTGCTGTTTTTATATACAATTTGAAATATTTTCATCAAACTGGTTAACATAGCCTTCATGTCATTTTCTTATTGTGTTAAGACATTTAGAAAGATTCACATGTACCATTATAAGATGAACCATAGGTGTGATACCACCAATCACCCTCCCTCCACGCATCCTCCCCCCATCCCTTCCCCTCTCTTTCCCCTTTCCCCCTATTCTTGGGCTATAATTGGGTTATAGCTTTCCTAGATGTTTACATTGTGTAATGCTTATGTCAAGTTAATTAACAAATCCATCACTTCACATACTTATCCTTTTTGTGTGGTGAAAACATTTAAATTCTACTTTTTGTGATTTTAAAATATGCAATGTATTATTATTTATTGTGGTCACTGTTCTGTGCAATAAATCACTACAAGGCTTATTGTTCTTGTCCAAATGAAATTTTGTGCCCTTTGGCCAACCTATCCCCTTGCCTGGCTCCCCCTCCCCACAGCCTCTGGTAACCACCTTTCTACTCTCTGCTTCTATGAGTTACACTTGATAGATTCCATGTTTTAAGTCATATTTCTCAAAAGAAGACATAAAAATGGCGAATCATGAAAAATGCTCATCAACACAAATCATCAGGGAAATGCAAATTAAAATGACAGTGAGATGTTACCTCATGCCTGTTAGCATGGTCAATATCAAAATGATGTATGATACCAAGGGTTGGTGAGGACGAGGGGAAACGGGAACCACTGTGTAAATTAATACAGCCATCAGGTTTTCAAAAGAGAAGATGATACTGTTCCCTCAACAGATGCATTTGTTCATTCCATATTGACCACCATTCTGTGCCAGGGGTGCTGAGCAAGTCTCTGAGGCAGGCTGTCCTGGCAGTGGCATGGGCTGTCTAGGGGATTGAGAAATGAGAGGCTTTGAGTCTTCCTATGAGAAACAGGGGTGGGGCTGAACTTTAGTGATGAGAATGATGGAAAGGGGAAGGTGATGGAATAGAGATTGTGAGGAACGGATAGAGGTGGCAGGCTCAGAGACTCCCTGGACAGGGCTATGGCAGGAGGAGTGGGGATAGCATGGCTGACGCAATTTGCCTAGTGATCAGACAGATGGTGATGTCCTTCCTGGGTGGAACTGAGATGCTGGTGAACTGTTCTAGTTGTGCATGTGTGATACGTCTGTGACCTAGAAGTAACCACAGGGACCATCCGGCAGAGAATATAATGTGTGTTTCAGGACAAAAGTCTGGGGACTGAAGGGATAGTGCCCAAGGGGTACTTTGCTGTTTACCTGGTGACCAGTAGACTGGTTAACTCCATTTTACTTTAGGGGTATGATTTCATTTCTTCTCTACCCTGTTTCACGGTGATAGTCTGCATTTTTATTTGCCCATGAGCATGAGCTTTTCCAAGGCACGTGAGTCTTGGTTGCCAAAAGACACAGCTCAGAGACCCAAGAACATCTCTTGTCATCGTGGCTGCTCTTCCCAGAAGCCTGTAAACTATGTGAACTACAGGTTCTGTGTCTTCCCCATCAGCACCTGCAGTCCAGCCACAAGGCCCAGACATTTTGATTCCCTGGGTCTCCGAGTGACTCCTGACCTTAATCCACCTTTTGGGTAAGATTTATTAATTACTGTAGTTGAGACAGCTTTGTGCCAAGAAGTTCAAAGCATCTTCCAACCTTGACCCATTAATCTCATTAGTGTCTCAGGGAGAGCGGAAGGTACTGGCTGGGTCGTGTGATTCCATCCACCCTGCTGCACACATGGAGAAGGGATGGGGAAACGTGAGGAAAGAGAGCTTGGCTTGGATGTCCTCAGTGAGTCAATGGCAAGCTTAGGAAAAAAGTTGAGTTTCCGACTTAGGCCAAGGGCCAGTGTGGGCTTCCTTCCTTAAAAAACAGTTGTGCTCCATGCCTCTAAAGATGTTCTTGTTCCCCAGCATAAATAGTGACAATATCTAAGTGACATTGGCACTAACATTGTTGCATTAAGCTCTGAAGAGAGACACTTTATTATCAAGGGCAGCAAAACATGGCCATCTCCCTTTTCTGAGCATCATCTGCAGAAAACACCCTCCCCCACAAAAGGGCTTGGCCTTGGAGCAGAGGCCATATCCGTCACCTGTTCAGGGAGCTCCACAGCTGTGTGGTCCCCAAGGAGCTACCTATGAGGGCAGGGCTGTTCCCTGGGGTACTTGGGGGGACCCATGGCCAGAGACAGCTGGATAAAGAAGAAACAAGATGTTCTTTCTCCTGCCTGTAGCCCCTGTACTCTCAAGATTCTACATTGTTTTTAATTTTCAGCCTAATTTTAGTCCAAGAACTTGGTGAAGCTGGAGAAGACTCTTTAAAAAAAAAATTTTTTTTTTGTAAACAAGTGCACTTTTCTGGCCAGATGTTTCTTTTTTCCTGATCTTACAGGGCTGCGCCATTGAGCTGTCCGGCTGAAACTGAATAAATCTTTGTTTTACAGCTTCTTTGGTCCTTTAGAATTAAGGGCCTCAGGAAGGACTCAGATCTTTTAATCCTCTGGTCTTAGCCTTGAATGACCTCGCAAATGCACCATTAGCTAAAAAATTGTAGAGATATTTTTGTGGCTGACCTAAAAGCACATTAGCAAAGTCTCAGACCCTAATATTGGGATGGTTAATCATGCCTGGAATGGACTAACCATGGCCTCTGCTAGCAGGGTGCCACTAAGAATCAAAAGCATTTCTTTTTCATTAATGGTGTACCTTGCATGATTAGGTGTGCTTTAGCAGTGACCAAGACAACAGTTGCCTTCTATCTCCTGTTGGATGCCCCATTTACAATCTGAGCCCTGCCTTTAAATAGGTACAGGATGGCTCCCTAGAATGACCTCTGGAGGTTCTGTGCACTGATTCCATTGAGAAATGTGCTGTGCTGGGGTACAGGCTGACATAGCAATAGGTTAAAGCTCGAGGTGTGGGGGGATATTTTCATGGTTTAGGGATAGCAGGCTTATTCCAGCTATTTTTACTTCTAAAAGGACTCTGGCAGAAGGACAGCCTTGTAAAATCTGTTGTGAGTGATACAGCTGCGGCCAACTGTGGAGCACTCCAAGTGTTGGAGAGAGCAGGCAAGGAATCCGGGCCTATTTCTTGGACAGGTTTTCATGTGCTGGGAGGAAGAAAAATTATTGCTCAATCTTGATAGTTGGGTTTTAGACCCTCAGTGTCACATGAGACCACAAGGACGGTGAGGTTGCACTGGAGACAGAGCCCTGGTTGCTCTTCCTGAGCCTGGGCCTGCAGGGGTGCCCCTGTGCAGCCCCAGCCCCAGTCCATGGGGCTAGGTCCCATGCTCTAACTTATTAGAACTTGTAGCTCCTTTCTCTCTGGAAATTTGCTATCTTTTCCTGGCCCCTGTTGTGCGTATGGGGCTTCTGCCTTGCCCATCATCCAGCTCCAACTTCATGTATCGTCCTTCCTCTCCTCCCACATCTATTTATATGTCAGATCCTGTCAATTTTACCTGTAGGACATCTTGACACCATCCTCATTTAAGACTCCATCATCTCCAGGAGCTGGTAACAGCCTTGAAATGGTTCGGTTTTGCCCCTCATCTCTCTGAACTTCTTCTGTCTGAACATGGAGCTGATGACTTTTCCTAAATGCATCCCTGACTGTGGCACTCTGCACTCTTCATTGGCTCCCTTTTATTGCTAGAATCAAGTCCATTCATCCACACTCTTTGGTTCAGTCCCTTCCCCATACAGCCCCGACTTATCTTTCTGGATAAGGACTCTGGGCCTTCTGGCTACAGTGGACAGATGCTCTTGCTGTTCCTGTCCATTATTTTGCTCACCCTATTTCTCCTACCTGCATAGAAACCTCATCCCCACCCAGCTGCATGTCTAGAGAAAAGGAGGTCCTGGATTCAGGTAGAAGAAAGTGAGCAGTGGGAAGAGCCTATTTAGTTCTGACACAGGAAAAAACCTGGAACCATAAGAAAAACCAGGGGAGATATTTTGATGTGGCTCCTTTGATGCAGCTGTTTTGGTATAGGGTACATTTTGGCAAACTGTTATGTGTCTAGCTGCATTATTTTATTAAGTGACATATAATGCAGATGGTCTCTGAGGCTTGTGCCTCTTGGTGACCACCCTGGAGGTGGGAGTTGGGAGGTTGGAAGGGTGGTGGAATGCAGGGATGAAGAGATCCCCTGAGAAACAGGCTCCAGAGGACGGGGCTCTGGAGGCTCTGCATGCTGCCACAAGTGCTCTGCAGATCCTCCTCCAGGAAGGAGAGCCTGGGATCCCCACCTGTGGATCTGGGACTTGCTCTGATCTACAGGCTGTGGCAAGGGCAAGATTGTACACTGTTCAAGCTCAGGCATTCAGACCCTTTGGCTTCTCCCTATGGTTACTCTGGGGATGCAGGTTAGTTCCATCTCCAGGGGCTCCCCCATCACTACCAGCATGAGAGGGAGGCCCTGTTAGGTCCTCAGACAGAGGAGAGCACCACAGATAGAGGAGAGCACCCAGTGGAAATGAGCCAAGCTGGTCCAGATCAGAACAGCACGGATTATCCCCCATAACGTTAAGCTTAAGAAAGTGGACATTGATTTAAGCCTTTAAATGTTGAAATGGTTTGTTAAACAGCATAACCAGTGACACAGGAGCCACTGATCATTAAAGGAAAGCATAAGATCCTTCTTCATGAATCAGCCCACAGCTGAGTGATCTGCATTTAGAGTAGTCTGGTCACTTACTTGGCATTCCAGGGACTCTGCACACAACTTTACAATCAAGATACAGAATCGGCTGCTTACTAAGGGAATTTCTGGTGTCCATTTGAAAATTCAGAGCATGGACCTCTGTACTTTGGTTTTTGGTGGTGATGTAGAAAGAACATAAAGTTTACCATTTTAACCGTTTCAAAATACATAATTCAGTGGTGTTGAGTACATTGGTGATGTTGCCCAACCATTGCCACTATTCCTTCCAGAACTTTTTTCATCAGACCAAAAGGAAACCCCATGCCCATTAAGCAGTTGTTTTCCATTTCTTCCATCCCCCACAGTCCCTGGAAACCACTAAGTAGTTTCTGTCTCTATGGATTTGCCTTCTCTGGACATTTATTATAAAGGAAATCATGTATCCTGTGGTCTTTTGTACTTGGCTTCTTTCAGTTAGCCAGCTTCATCCCTTCAAGTTTCAAGCTTTAAAGGTCCATCCCTGTCATACTGTCGTCAGTGCTTCATTTCCTTTTGTGACTGATAGGCCTCTGCACCTTCATGGCTGTGTGGCTTGTGTGCATGGTAGTAACTGTGCGGTGCTAGGCACCGTTCTGCATGTGTTACCAGGTTTATCTCATGTACTCTTGTAGTCACAGATGACCTTGCTGTTGTTCTTATCTACCTTTAACTAAGGAATGAAGAGGTTAAATATTTGACCAGCATCAGTACACTGGTAAAAGTGGGCTCAAAGATTCTAATTGAGAGGAACATATTCTGGCAGCCGGGCTGTGCTCCCTGGAGGTTTCTGGATCCCTCTGTGCTCCCTGGAGATCTCTGGGTGACTGGACTGTCTCATTCTCAGGTCCAGACTGCATAAGAAAATCACCTTCATTGAACTTCTAATGGTCCAGTAAGCATGTACAGCAATGCATTTGTATATATATATCTTATATTTTAAGATGCTTGTTATATTTTCTTATAATAAAAATAATATCTATTTATAGGAATCCAGACAAATCAAATTTTAAAAAAAGAAGAAAGAGCTACTGATTAAAAAATAAGAAGGAGATGTAGGAAATGGAATTGGATAATGAGAGAAATGTGGAAAAAATAAGTTTAAAAGTCTATTATAACGTAATTGTAGGGGTTGATGGGATGGTGTTAAGTGTCCAGGAGATCTCGATGAATGCTACTTGGCAAAAGAACAGTAATTTTAAAAAGTTGACAGACTATTTTGACATAGATGCATCAAAAACTCCCTGGTATCAAAATAGTCTTGTGAGAGCTTCTGGGTTAAAATGGACACATCAGGAAAAGAAAGATGATAGTAATGGAGCTGTCCTCCAACTTTTGTAGGACTCAAGAGGAGGAAAATTACACCAAATGGCATTTTTAGCCTTCTGGATTCCAGGCACCTAGCCAAATGCTTTTGTAGGTGATATCTAATGCAATCTTCCCAACCAACCTCCAGGGTAGGTGTTTCCACCTCCAGTATATGGGTGAAGGGTCAGCGGGAAGACCAGAGGCTGGGATCTGCACCAAACATCTTGGCTCTCCAGCCTTGGGCATCCTTACAGTTTTGCAGCTTCCTCTCTGGATGAGACAAGAAGGCCCCTCATGGCCCCAGCTGGGCTGGGCAAGTGGATGGGTCCTCATCACTCTTGAGGAGGCACAAATAGCTTGAAGATCATGTTCTCCTCATCATCTCTTCAATATTAGCTTCACTTGATGGTCAATAGACACAGCTTCTTGCTGTCACTGTCTTACATTCAGGGGTTTTGAAATGACATCCCATCTTCCAGCAGTGGAATGTCTTTGTTGACCAGACCACCCTCTGATTGTTCTTGATTCACTAATCCTTGAGTTTGGCTTGCAAACAGTGTGGATACACCAAAGCAAGGCAGGATAAAGACAGCAAGGTGCTGGGAGACAGGGGTGCACCGTAACATGTAGAGGGACATTAAAGCACAGCTGGAAGAGCTGCTGGAGCTGAGCCCATAGTACCAAAGCTCAGAAAGGAACATGGCTATTCACGGCATGGTCATTGTGCCTTCCCTTCTTATTCTCCCTTGGCACTGAGGCTTCTCCTCTAAGCCACTGACCAGGAAGCCTGAAGTGGATCTAGGCCAACCAAGCCATGATTTCTCTGACACGGCAGCAATCCTGTGTTTGGTTGAAGGACACATACTTGTCTATAGAGATGCTTCGTGTCACAGGACAGAGCTGGGGCTCTCTGCAAAGGCACAGCATCACACAGAACAAAAAGAATGCAGAGGGTCTTAGGGATGGAAGCAGGAGAGGCCTTTCATCTGGCAGGAGACACAGAAAGAGGCTGCAGGAAAGAGGCACCATCCTCTGAGCATCAGTGCATCATCCATCAAATATGAGGCCCAGTGGGGTTCTTTGAAAATGGGTGGCCTGTCTGAATGTTTTTAATATCACTTTCCTTTTTTCTTTTTTATCAAAAAAAATTTGTCACAGAGCAGATGGAATTTATGGCAAAACATATTACCATAATTTTTTTAAAAAATAGAATAATCGACTCTACAAAATAAGAGCTTGAAGCAGAGATGAAGCTCAGGAAAGATGTGGTAAGAGAGAAGGAAATGGGGCATGCCTATGAGAAATGGCAGCCAGCAGAAGGTAATGTCCACAAAGCCATCTCTGCTTCCTTGCAGGAATCAGTAAGATGTGGAAGAAAAGCATACAACTATTCTCAGCCATAAAGAATAGCCAAGGACATAGCAAGGTATGTGGAGGAGAGGATTCTGAAGAGAGAGAACAAAATGAAACAGAGGTAAAGAGATTTTTAAAGAATTTGAGTAGGAAAGGCAGTAAAAAGGATTCCAGAAATTTATACCTAATGAGTCTGAAGGATAAAAGAACTAAGGTTGTGAAAGAAAAAATATTAAACAATAATTTAAGAAATATTTCTGGAAATATAAAGAAGATTTGAGTCTACAGATTGGAAAGGAATATTGGGCCATGAAGAATACATTCAGTGCTTGACACTAATGCACTTCTGGTGAAGGGGACTGCAACCTGAACCCTCTTCCTTGATTCTTTTTATCTTTGAAATCTGCCCGACTCCTCTTCCCAGGTAGAAGAGAGAGGAGCAAGGTCCATGACGTACTCAAAGTCATTTTATACCTAACCAAACTGACATGCACAGATGAGAATTTGACATCTTTGATATGTAAGAATGCAAGAAAGATGGTTCATCTGAGCCTTTCTTGAAGACACTACTACCATGTTTCTCCCCAAATAAGACCGATTCAAAAAATAAGCCCTAGCAGGATTTCTATGCATTGGTTAAATATAAGCCCTACCCCAATAATAAGACCTAATGATGGGTGTACAGATTTGGTGCATAGCCACACCATGCATTTTGGCGCAGAGCAGTAAGGAAGATTGGAATACCTTTTATTTGCCACAGCTCCTTTCTCCGAGCCATGCGCACTTGCGCGGGTGCACTGGTGGTAACCGCAGTCGCGCTGGTGGTAACCATGGTCGCAGGCATCCTGTTGCGCACCTGTGAATGGCTAGGGGAAGGGACTTCATGCATCACTAGTGCCAGCCCCACCAACAAGGTCGGCTCCCCCTGTCAGGTTTCAGAAGAAGGTGACTTAACTGTATTTGAATAAATGTAGATTGTTGTGTTATACTTAATAAAAACAAGACATCCCCTGGAAGTAAGCCCTAGTGTGTCTTCTTTAGAAAAAAATAAATATAAGACAGTGTCTTATTTGGGGGGAAACACAGTAGGGGAAAAATGTTATTCAACCAAGCAATGAAAGAAAACAATTAGCTCTGAGCATTGAATCCATGAAATTCTAGGGTTAGGACGCAGGGGTCCTCAAACTTTTTAAACAGATGGCCAGTTCACTGTCGCTCAGACCATTGGAGGGCCAGACCGCGGGCCCTGGGATGAGTTGGCTGCTAAGCAGGACAGGCAGTGGTGGCAAAAACACCCAGCAGACTGGATAAATGTCCTTGGTGGGCTGCATGTGGCCTGTGGGCTATAGTTTGAGGACGTCTGACATAAGGCATTGGAGAGATGAGGAGGCAAATAGTGAGGGAAGGAGAAGAGAGAATCTTGAGAACACCCTTCAGGGGCCGTGCACTGTGGTAGGATGGGTTCTGGAACATTCAGGTTGGGCAATCGCCTTCAGGTTGGGGCATGAAGAGTTCATTATTGGCAGCAGTAATGAAGGTTGAGTGTGTGGGTGCAGATGCTGGCTTGTTGGTGTGGTGAGGACAGACTTTGTGGACATTCTCTCTGCTGGCTGCCATTTCTCAATGAAATCTCAGCTGAGAGTGAGGCTGAGGGAAGAGGACAAAGGAAGGTATAAAACAGTCATTTTGTGTCCTGGTGTCCAATTTACCGTTTGATCCACCCATTGAGTTAACTATTTCCAAAATTATGGCTTTTTCCACATTCCTTTTGGTACACTTTCAGATCGGCATGTTCATTCCTTATAAAGGCTCTTGTTTGCTTTTTTTTTCCTTCAAACATGTTATACACAGCTATCCCGTATTCTGTTTCTGCTCATTCTAGCATCTCAAGTCCTAGAGGCTAAATCTTGTGGTCATTTCTATTGACTCTCACACCTCTCTGTGCTTGGTGACCTTTATATCCTGGTATCTGCTTCTTTTTGGTTCATGAGAATTCTGATGGCCCAGACTGGGAAGGTTTCCCTTCTGAAAGCAGCCAGGTACCCATCCTCAAGAGTCTAGATTCTGCATGTGCTCCAGGGCCAGCATCCCCTGCTGGCCATCTTAGCATCCAAAGGCTGCCTTAGAGACTGGTCCTCAGGGCTACCTCACCCATCCCTCTTACCAGAAGCTCTGTCCAGTTCTGCTTTCTTCTCATCCTAGTCTCTCTTTATTGCCATGTGCTAGGGGTGGAGAGTTAGTCTTTAGAGACGTCACTTACTTTCTGTGAGTTCAGTAATCCATTGCAAAGTAGTTCCTCCCCGCCTTTTATCTTTTTGTTGATCAGGGATCTGGTTGTTTCTCAGAGTCTTACAGAGGACAGAGGAAACTCAGGTTTCTCTTTATACCAGTTGGTACCTTTTGAAACTCACCCTATAGCTTTATATTCCCTACCCTGTCAAGGTGAATAAAGAGAATCACCTATTCCAGAAGGTGACTTAAAGAAACAGTGAATCCATGTATTGGTCAGTGAACAGAGAGCTAAGTAATGCTTTCTGCCTCCACGTCTGCTCAAGCTCAGGGCTGGGTGTTTTGTACTACAGTCCCCTTGCCCCTGTGACACACTTGCTCTTCCCTTCTGTGTCTGTTTCCTGGTTCCTGCCTCATCTAGGGCTTTCCACTTCTTAAAGCCTTAGCTCGGTGCCCACCCTCCCAGAGCTCTCCTTCCCACACCTCTGCCCTCACTGCCCCTTCCAGCATCTCCATACAAGGACCACTCCTCTCCTCCCATCTCCTCTGCTCCCAGGCTGGGCCTTGCTCCTCTTCCCCTCCTCCTTACCTTCCCACAGAGCACAGGACCTAACACAGGGAGGTCACACATTTTCATGTTGGGATGAAAGAATGTGGGGTCATTTGAGGGCCCCCAGTTCCTTTTCCGTTTTACTCATCTAAGATACTTTTGGCACTGATGGCACGACTGACTGGAAGAGCAAAGCCCTGACTCCAGAGAGGCCCAGGAAGCCCGAGTTACTGGCATCAGGAAGGGTGTTGTCAGGTGCTATGAGCTGGATCCCCGTGAGAGTACTGTTCCGGGGACTAAATGGGAGTGTGGGGGAGAGAAAGGAATGTTCGCTTAGGAATGAATTGTGGTTACTGGGGGCAGAGTCGGGCGGAGCTGCACTTGGCCTTTCTGGAACCCACTGAGAGGCCCCTGTCCAAAGAGGAAGATACTACATGAGTCAGCTCAGTTCTGGTCAAGAGCTGGAGCCCGTTGACATAGACTTTTATCTCTTTTTTGGCATCTTGGGGAACAAACAAGGGCTTATTTCAGTTACATCTGACTGCTCTTCTCTCCTTATGAAAAATGGCACTGGCCTAGTCTTTTCGGCAGCCTCTCCTCATGAGTCCTGGAAGGTCAGAGATCCAAGTTGACTCCTGGACTGGAAGGGGGCAGAAGCACTGGGCTCACTTGGTGACCCTTGTGATTCACTCCTCTGTCCCTGTTTCCTGTGCAGTGGGAGGTGGCATCTGGGATGGATGTAGGTCATGCTTCCTGGCTCCTGGCTTTCTATCATCTTAGTCATTTCTGCATCTTCCAGAGGGAAGCTTGCGCCAGCCCTTGTTGGAGACCTACTCCTGCCCCTGTGCTTGTCGTGTATTCACTAAGCATGACAGATGTTGCACTGTGCCATGAGTCTAGAAGACCAAGCTACCCAGGGCATCCTGGGAGTGACCAGCAAGGAAGGGTCACTTCAACTTAGACCAGGGCTGATGGTGAGTTGTAGGCAGGCTGGAAGGCATCCTGACCCAGCCACAGGGTCCAAGGAAGATGTCCAAAGGAGCTAACTTTGGAGCTGAGTTTCCTCAATTAGCAGCAGTTAGCTGGGCAAACAGAAGTAGCTGGGGAGGGCAGGGGGTGGAGCGTGGGGCAGGGGAGGAGCTTGTATATGAATCTAAGTCCTTTTTAAATGCCTAAGACCCAGAGAGATGACATGCTGGCTCGGGAACAGGCCTGAAACCTTGATTTTCTGCTCTAGGACTATTTTTCAAACAGGCATAGTATCACCTAGTTAGACATATAGATGTAATTTTTAAATTGTGTTTTTCAACTTTATTGAGGCATACTTTAATAATGAACTGTACATAAAGTGCACAATTGGATAGGTTTCAACATATGTCCATGAAACCATCGCCACAGTCCAATCACAAACCTAACTTCTCCCCTCCATGCTTCCTTGAGCTCCTTTGAAATTCATCCCTTCAATCTCCCCATCCTCACTCAACCACTGCTTTGTTTTCTGTCATTGTAAACCAGTTCGCATTTTCCAGAATTGCATGTGAGTGGAATCACACAAGATGTACTTTTGTCTGACCTTCTTTCACATAGCATAATGATTTTGAGATTCCTCCATGGTATTGTGCATGCCAATAGTTCATTCCTTTTTATTGTTAAGCAGTGTTTTCTTTTTTTTTTTTTAATTTTATTGAATGGTAACTATGTACATTAATGCATAAGCAGTGTTTTCTACTACTTAATTGTGGTATGGATATACCACAATTTATTTATCGTTCATCTGGTGATGGACATTTGTCATTTCCAGATTCTGCATATTACAGATAATAAAGCTGCCATGAACATTTGTGACCGTATCTTTATATGGAATTATGGCTTCGTTTCTCTTGGGTAAATACCTAGGAGTGAACTGGCTGTATCATATGATAGATGTATGTTTAACTTTTTAAGAAACTGCTGAATAAGCCCTTTTCCAAAGTGGCTTATTTATTTCACAACCCCCATCAGCTGTGTATGAGAGCTCCGGAAACTCCACATCCTCTCTAACTCTTCATTTGGTCGGTCTATTTAATTAAGCCATTCTAGTGGGCTTATAGTAGCATCTCACTATGATTTCATTTTTCATTTGCATAGTAACTAGTGATGTTGAGCATCTCACATGTGCTTCTCTGCCATCCACATATCCTTTTAAATAAAGTACATAACCAAACAACCAAACCTTTTGCTCATTTTTAATTGGGTCGTTGAATTAAAAGAGCTCTTTTTACATTCTGGATTTAAGTTCATAGCTGTAGAATTTTTTTTTTTGTATTTTCTTCCTATTTTTGGCATACCTTTAAATTTTTATTGACAATCTCTTTTTAAAAGTAAATTTTTTATTTGGATATACTCTTATTTATTTTTGGTTATATTTCATGCTTTGTGTGATATTTTGGGAACATGTCTAAACATGAGATCACTAGGATTTTCTCCTATGTTTTCGTCTAGAAGTTTTACAGTTTTAGTTTTTACATTTAGAGCAATGATCCATTTTTAGTTAATTTCTCATATGATGTAAATCATAAAAGTTCATTTATTGTTTTACTTTGTATAAGATTATACAGTTTTCCAAGCATCATTTATTAAGAAGATTACTATTTCCTCATTGGTTTACCTTCAATTTTGTTGAAAATCAATTGGGCCTATTTGTGTGGGTCCGTTTTTGGCCTCTGTATTTTGCTCTATTGACCTCTATGTCTATATTTACATGAATACATGTCTTAATTATTATAATTTTGTGAAAAGTATTGAAATCAGATGGTTTAAATTTTCTGACTTTGCCCTTTTTAAAGAAGTTTTTTTTTTTATTTCTTTCAGCACTGTGGGTTGTTTTCAGTATTGTTTTCACATCTTCTGTTATCTAACCCTAAATATTTTATATGTTTTGAAACTATTTTGAATGCTTTTATTTTTAAATCTCACCTTTTTGTTCATTTGCTAATATATAGAAATGTTAGTAGATGTTTACTGATCCATACCTTGCAAGCTTGCCCAACTCATTAGTTCTAGTGGCTTTCTGGGTAGATTGCTTAGGAGTTTCTATGCAGGTGTTCATGTTATCTGCAGATTTGACAGTTTACTTCTATTTGTCAAATTTCTGTGTCTTTTGTTTCTTCTCTTCACATACTGCAATAGGTAGACCTTCCAACACAACACTAAACATGGTGAGAACAGACATCCTTCCCTTGTGCCTGTTTACCAGGAAAAGCCTCTAGTCTTTGACCATTAAAAATAGTGTTAGCTGTGGATATTTTAGCTGCCCTTTATCAGGTTGAGGAAATTTTCTCCAATTTGAATTTGCTGAGAGTAGCTATAGGGAATGACATATTAGATCTTGTCAAATGAGTCTGTCTCCCACATTTATTGGGAAGATCTTACAAGTTTTTCTCCTTTATTCTGTCAGTATGGTGAATTCCATTATTTAATTTACAAATGTTAAGTCACTGTTACATTGCTTTATAAAACCCATGTGGTCATGATGTATTTTGCATATTGTTGAATTCGATATGCCCCAATTTTGTTAAGAATATTTGCATCTATGTTCATGAGAGATATTTCTCGATAGTTTGCCTCCAAGACTGTCTTTTGGTTTTGGTATTATGGTAATGCTAGCCTCATAGAGTAAGTAAGATATGTATCATAGAAAATATTTCCTCTTCTTCAGGTTTTTAAAAGAATTTGTGTAAAGTTGATTCTGTCTCTTTCTTGAAGGGTTGGTGGAATTCTCCAGTTAAGCCATGTGGGCCTGGGATTGTCTCTGTGAGAAGATGTTTAAATACAAATTAAATTTCTTTAATAGGTATGAAGCTAGGTTATTCAGATTATCTGTTTATTCTTGGGTAAGCTCTGACGGTTTGTGTCTTTCAAGAACTTTCCCCCATTTTCATCTAAATTATTGAACTTATTAATATATAGTTGTTCATAAAATTCTCTCATTGCTATTTTATCACCTATAGTATTTGCAGTGCTGGCTTTCCTTTCTCTTATTGCTAATATTGATCATTTGTCTCTCTCTCTTTTTTTCCAGGGCTGTCTGGCTAGTCATTTGTCAATTTGATCCATCTTCTCAAACACCTACTTTTGGTTTCACTGATCTTTTCTGTCATTTTTCTCTTTCCTATTTCGTTGATTTGTTATTACTTTTATTTCTCACTCTTTGCTTAATTTTAAATTTTCTCTTATTTTTCACCTTTTTTATGGTGGAATCTAAGGTCATTGATTTGAGAACGTTCTTATTTTCTAATTAGGTGATTAGTGCTATAAATTTCACTCTAAACACTGTTTTAGCTGCATCTCACACAGTTTGACATGTCATATTTTTATTTTCATTCATTTCTAATATTCCTTCTAATCTATTCTTTGACCCACAAGTTATTTAGAGGTATGTTATTTATTTTCCAAATATTTGGGGATGTTTAAAGATACATTTCAAGTGTTAATTTCTAATTTAATTTCATCGTGCACAGAAAATATACCTTATCTTGCTTGAATCCTGGTAAATGTATTCATCTTTTTTACATCCAAGAATAAGATCTGTCTTAGGAATGTTTGTGTGCACTTGGAAAGAACTTGTGTTCCTCTCCATAACACTTTCCTTGAATAACAGTTTTGTTTAACCTTGTTTCATTATAAGATCGGTGAGGAAAAACATTAATTCCTGGAGGGTTCACTGTGGGGAGTGTGCACATTCTTCCACTTCTGCATAAGTTTTTCCCAGGCACTCCAGTTCCTTCCTATATCTCAAAGAGGTGCACATTAAGGGCATTGGCGTGTCTGAATGGCCTCAGTCTCTGTGTGTGTGTGTGTTCATGACGTGCCAGAGGGTCCAGGTTCCATTCCCTTTCTGTGCCCAGAGCTGCCCAGAAGGCCTCCAGCCACTTGTGACTCTGAACTGGAATACTTGGGTTAGAAAATGAATGAATAAATGACTACAAATTATTGTCAAATAAAAAAATTGTCAAGTCTATAATAATCACACAAATGCATGTCAATATACAATGTGGCACAAAAGCATTCAGCAAGCCTGCCACATTTGTGATTTTTTTTTTTTTTCAGACAGAGTCTCACTCAGTTGCCCTGAGTTTGAGTGCCATGGCATCATAGCTCACATCAATTTCAAACTCTTGGGCTCAAGTCATTCTTTTGCCTCAGCCTCCCAAGTAGCTAGGACTACAGGCACCCATCATAATGCCCAGCTATTTTTTAGAGATGGGGTTTCTCAGGTTGATCTCGAACTCTTGAGCTCAAGCTATGTGGTAGGAGAAAGTGCTCCTAACAATTTTCATTTTGCAAATATTTATTCTTTGATTTAACCCACTTCCATTATGACCACTATCACTCACTGATTCAACAAAAATAAAGTAAATAATGATCTTATTTGTTTTCATTAAGCTTCCTTAAATGTCTGTATATCTCACATTTACTTCAATGTTCAATATTAAAAGAATTTTGATCTTTATTTAAAAGTTTGGTGATGTTTTTGTGATCAGAAATATGTCACAGGAACTTAAGTCTTATTTATATTGATTAGCCTATGGTAAAATTGGTTTTGTTATATATTGTTCCATTTAAAGTTGCAGTTTCCAAGAATTTATTCATGATATTAAATGAGGACTTAACTGTAGTTCAGTATGTTATCCTGTTAATCTCAGATCAGGTCAAATTGACTTCCAGTAAAATTTAAGATGTCTATAGCCTTACTGGTTTTCTGTCTACTTGTTCTATCAATTTTTTGAAACCTTTTGGTGCTGTTTTTTTTTTAAATTTCAAGGTATAAAGGAGGTACAAATGTTTTTGTTACATGGATACATTGTAAGAGGTACAAATGTTTTTATTACTTGGATACATTGTATGATACTGAATTCAGGTCTTTTAGTATGTTCATCACCAGAATAGTGTTCATTCTACTCAATAGGGAAGTTTTTAACTGTTACCTTCTTCTCAGGCTACCCTCATTCTTCATTTCCAAAGTTCTTCACATCACTTCGTGCCCACATGTGCCCATAATTTAGCTCCTACTTATTAATGATAAAATGTGGCATTTGGTTTTCCATTCCTGAGATATTTCACTTAGGATAATGGTCTCCAGCTCCATTCAAGTTGCTGCAAAAGACATTATTTCATTCCTGAGGAGTACTCCATAAAGTGTGTGTGTATCATGTTTTTAAAAACTCCATTCATAAATTGATGGACATTTAAGCTGATCACTTATCTTTGCAGTTGTGAATTGTGCTGTAATAAACATTCATGCAGGTGTGTTTTTGGTAAAATGATTTTTTTCCCCCTTTGGATAAATTCCCTGTAGTGGGATTGTCAGATGGAATGGTAAGTCTACTTTTATTCCTTTGAGGAATTTCCATACTGTTTTCCATAAAGGCTGTGCTAACTGCCAGTCCCACCAGCAGTATAAATGTTTCCTTTTCTGTGCATCCGTACTAGAATCTATTATTCTTTTTTTTTCTACTTTATTATAATGTCCACTCTGACAAGAATAAGTTGGTATCTCACTGTGGTTTTAATTTGCATTTCCCTGATGACTAGTGATGTTGAACCTTAATGTTGTTCATTTGTTTACTTTCTTTTGCAAAACTTCCCTGGATGTCTTTTCTGCACTTTTTGATGGGATTGTTTGCTTCTTTCTTGTTGATTTGATTAGGAGAGCTTGCTGAGGTCTCCAACTATGATTTTGGATTTATTTATTTCTCCTGTTAATCCTACCACCTTTTGTTCCAGGCATTTCAAAGCTCTTTCATTAGGGGTATGAACACTTAGATTTTTTTTACGTCTTCTTGATGAATTGACCTCTTTATTATCAAACAATTCTTTTAATACTTATTGGTATTTTTTGCTCAGCAGTCTACTTTGTCTAATATTAATGTAGCAACTCTAGCTTTCTTCTGATTGCTGTCAACATGGTATATTCTATTTCCATTCTCTTACCTTAAACATATGTATGGTTTTTCAATAAAATGGGTTTATTTTAGGCAGTATATGCTATGTTCATACTTCTTTATCTAATCTAACAACTTGTCTTTTATTTGAGGTGTCAGAGTATTTACATTCAATACTAATTATAGGGGGTTATTCATATAATGGCTTTAAATCTACCATCTTTCTATTTGTTTTCTATTTTCCCATAAGTTCTTCCACTTTTCCTGACTTGCTTTGGATAAATTGAGCAATTTTATTATTTCAGTTTAAGTCTTCTCTTGACTTATACACTATACTTTTAGAAAAAATGTATAGGTTACCTCAGGACTTTCAGTATATATCTTAAATTTGTCACAGTCTGTCTTCAAGTGATGTCAGACTCCTTCACATACAGTTTAATAGTTTTACACGGCTATACATGTATTTTCATTTCTCCCTTTCCATACTTTGTGCTATTGATTTCATGCCTTTTATTCATACATGTGCTTTAAACCTCACAATGTATTATTACTTGATTTACTTGACATTGGCTCGGCACCTGTGGCTCAAGTGGCTAAAGCACCAGCCACATACACCTGAGCTGGCAGGTTCTAATCCAGCCCAGGCCCGCCAAACAACAATGGTGGCTATAACCAAAAAATAGCTGGGCATTGTGACAGGTGCCTGTAGTCCCAGCTACTTGGGAGGTGGAGGCAGGAGAATTGCTTGAGCCCAGGAGCTGGAGGTTGTTGTGAGCAGTGATGCCATAGCACTCTACCCAAGGTGACAACTTAAGGCTCTGTCTCAAAAAAAAAAAAAAATTACTTGACATGGTTAATATCCTTGAAAGATTGTTTTTTAGACAGTATTTTTCATATTTACCCAAATTTTACTATTTCTGGTGCCTTTCATTTCTTTATGTACATCCAAATTTTTGTCTGTTTTCAATTGTCTTCTGCTCAGAGGGCTTACTTTATCATTTCCTGCAATGAAGGTCTGTTGTTAATGAATTTCTTTAGTTTTTATATGTCTGAAAAAATATTTCCTTTTTGCCTTTATTTTGGAAAGCTATTGGGGGAGTAAATATTCTAGATTGACAACATTTTTTACTTTGCTGTATTTGTATTGTCTTCTGTCATGCATTGTTTCTGATAAAAAGTTGGGTCACTTTTTATCTTTTTATCTTACCTTCATTCCTCTGTACATAATACGTGTCTCCTTCCCTCACACTGGCTGCTTTTAAAGTTTTGGTCAAGTATATTATTTCTTGTGTTTGAGATTCTTGTATCTGTGGGTTTATAGTTTTTATCAATGTTGGAACATTTCAACCATAATTTTTTTCAAATATTTTTCTCCCATCTGCCTTTTCTTTAGGGACTCCAGTTACATGTATATTGAGATAGTTTGAATTCTTCTCACTGTTCACTAAGGCTCTACCCAGTTTCCCCCTCCTTCTTTTTAATTTCTTGATGTTATTTTGGATGGCCTGCACTGTTCTGTTTTCAAGTGTACCAAATGTTCATTCTATAGTATAATCTGTTGTTAACCTTAGGTTTAAAAAAAAAAAACTCTACAAATTTGTCTTTTTTAAATCTTTCATGTCTCTTTTCAACATTTTTATATTCTCCTCTACCTTCTTAACATGCGAAAGATGTCAGTTATAATAACTGACATCTTTGTCCACTGATTCTGTTATTGGTATCATTTCTGGGTCATTTCTTTGTATCAGGAACATTCAAAATCCTCTGGCTGAATAATGTTTTATTGTCCATACCACATTTTGTTCATCCATTCATATGTTGACAGTCACTTGGGTATTTCTACCTTTTGGATATTGTGAATAATGCTTCTATGAATACAGGTGTATAATTATCTGTTTGAGTTCTTGCTTTCAGTTCTTTTGGTTATCTACCCAGAAGTGGAATTGCTGAATTATATGGTAAATACATATTTCATATATTGAGAAACTGCCATACTGTTTTCTACAATGTGTCATTTTATATTCCCACCAACACGCACAAGGATTCTAATTCTCCATATTCTTGCCAACACTTATTCTATGTTTTTTGGTATTGATAGAATTATTCCTAGGGGTGTGAAGTGTCTATGAGTGATATTTTAAACTCACCTGTAGGGACACAGCAGAATAGGCTCCCAATTAAGGAGGGCAGGTGATGGTGGGAAGGGGACTTTCCCAGGCTCAGGGCAGTTGGATTTGAGTCCAGGATATTACAACATTAATTTTAATTTATGTGAACTTCCTGTGGCCATCTCTGTATCTGGCACTCATTGCAGTGCCCAATAAGTCCTGAGTGCTTGTATTCAGTAAGTAGCATGCTGCATAGGCTTGTCGCCTAGGAGCAGTAAGTGTGCTGCTTAGTTAGGAGGCATGGCAGTGTAGACAGTTGGCAACTTTGGGACTGTGCGGTTCATTGTGGCAACAGCAAAGGAGAGGGGGTGGAATGGTGAGGCTGGAGGGTCTCTAGGGTCAGACTGCCCAGGGTCTTCAGTGCAAAACTCAGGCCTTTGATCTTTATTATAGGAACTTCAAAGGGATTTTAAACAGGGACAATACAGTTAAATTTTCACATTTCAAAGATGATATTGACCATAGTTGGAGGTGATTTGAGGAGAAGAGACTCTGGGGAATTAATGAAGACCTAGGAGTAGAGAATCAAACTAGCCACATGCAGATGAGGCCGAGGCAGAGTGTGTTAGTCAGGAATCTCCTGAGAATCAGGACCACTAGAGAATCTATACAGGCATGCATAACTAACGACAGGGATACTCTGACATTGGATGATGTCATCACCATGTGAACATCACAGAGTGCTCTTACACAAACCTTGACAGTCTAGCTGGCTACACACCTGGGCTATATGCTTATTGCTCCTGGGCTACAAGCCTGTGCAACATGCTAGGTACCGAATACTGTAGGCAACTGTGATATAATGGTAGGTGTCTCTGTATCTAAACATAGAGAAGCCACAGAAACATTATGGTATTATAATCTATAGGACCACTGTCACATGTGCAGTTTGTCTTTGACTCATCAGAGGTCTCCATTTTCAGCAACAGGTGCCAGAAATTCAGGAAATTCTGAAACTGTTTGGAAACTCACAGATTCTATAAAAATAGACTAAGATGGGAAAGGGGAGAGGAATTTGTCTCAATCTGGGCAGATATCTTCCATTCTGGAATCTGTGAAGGTGATAAAAGGGATTTCTGAAGAAGCATAAGTTGCTCATATTGGTAGCTCAGCAAAGCAGAAGAAAGAGATGAAGTTCCATGCTGCTGAAAATGTGTTCCATGCTTCGGGTTTCCCTTTGTCCTTTTCTTCCTTGGCTTCTTGTATGAAAATGACAACTCCATATTAGCTTGACACCGTAGCAACTACAAAGTCAAGAACACAGAAGACTTCTGTTTATTTCTCATGGGAGTGCTAACGACTTCTTCTGTTCTCAGATTTGTGTCTGCCTCTGGGTAACTGGCACAAAGCGATGTGCCATTTGTCATAAAAATGGAAAACATTTGAAGTAAGCGAGAGTTGTAAGTGTGTGGTTGTTAGTGTGTGATTATTGTCTAAATGAAGTAAAATTTTAAATTTCATAAGCTGATAATTTTAGATACATTAAGCAATGCATAGATATATTGTTTTAGGTTTGTGGACCTTTTCAAAGGGCATTCAAATTCAAGAAATGGAATTGAAAAAGACATGGTAAAATTTTCTGTCTACTAACTCCTCCCCCAATCTGTTTCAATTATTTTCCAAGTCTCAGGACATGTCATATAATAAGAAAGGAGCTCGTGACACATTGCACCAGTTAAAATGCCCCCAAATGACATCTCTAAACCCTGGTCAGCCTCTGCCTTGGAGCTGAATTGCTTTCCCAAACCCAAATACAGTTCTAGGACCTCTTCCTAGCCTTTCTCTTTCTTACATCCACCCCCTGCCTCCTACATTTTCTCACATTCCTTTTTTTTAAAGACCCCATTTACCTATTGCTTAACTCCTTCTGGAATTATTTTTACCACTTGTGAAGATTGGTTGTCATGTTTTGGGGGTGATGACATATCTCCAAGAAATTTCTTCCTTAGAGAATTTCTCTGTTTTTGAAAAAGGCCTCTGGATATTTGATAAAAACAGCGGGAGAAGCTGGGAAGAGTGGCTGACACCTCTGTCTAATGATATTTTTATGGTGCTCCCATTGGGAAGCATGAAATTCTATTTTGGAGGAAAAAAAAACAACTAGATGCTTATAAACAAAGATATTAATGGTGATGGAACCTTTCGTAATTGAATAGCAGTCTTAACTTTATAAAATACAATTATCAGGAGCTCAGACTTTGAATCTCCTGTGTATTTTAAAGCATGGCTAAAATATATAATAATAAACCTAATGGATTTCTTCCAAACGAATAAAGCCTACAAAATTCCACGGGAAAAGATTACCATGAAAAAGAAAATAGAATATCGAAAAACGCACATGAATTCACAATTTCCCAGCAGAAAAAGAACTAGTCCTTTAGGCAAGGGACCCATCTAGATTTCCAAGAGCAACATTAAAGAAAAGAATGGGCTGAGCCCTTGACATGTCCCTATTCTTCTTTCTTCCTCTTAAGCAGCAGATGTGGAAGAGGTTGGATTAGCAAGGTGGCCTAGGAGTCAAGAGATTGAGGTCCCAGAAATGGAGAATTCAGACCATGGAGGGAAGGAAGAGGCAAACCACATGACCCAATGGTAAATGTTTTCATGGCTGGGGCTGCTAAACCTATAACTTCACCCTACCACCCACACTATTTGTGTGATTGTTTCTTCAGGCCATACTGATGAACTATTGATTTTATTAATTTGTTAAATACTTTTTTAAATTTTTTTTTAAATTTGTTAAATACTTATTGATGCTGTACAGACAGTAGTAAATAAGAGAAGGCTCAACCTGCAACCTTCTACTACTGGTCTGCCACTGGTAGAAACATCTTCTGCACAAGTAAATTACAATGAATTACTTCACCCCTATTATCATGAGCAACCAGTGGGAGAGGGCCAGGAAAGCTTGGAAAGAGAGGACTTATTCCCAGCTTGAGGGTTGAGAGGGAAGGCTTCCTTGAGAAAGTCATGTTTGAACATCTGAAGTATTTGTGCATGTGTGTAAGTTGGAGACGGGTGGTTTGCCAGATGACATGGTACATGAAGGCTCATGTACAGGAAGGAACAGGATGTAGGGAAGGAGGCATGGGCAGCCAGTGTGGCTGTGGCCAGGAGGAAGGAGGGCCATTGTGAAGCCAGCCTATAGGCATGGGTACTCTTCTACCCATGAGTTATACTGCCTCATGGTGGTAGTGGTTTGGCACTTTCTCCTGGCCATTGCAACCCCTCAAATGTTGGGTACTAGCTGACTTGAGCAATTTTGTCTCCAAGGTCTTGAAACACCTTAAAATAGAATCATGTGGCCATAGGAACATAAAACCCTCATCCTACCAGCAGCAGTCCTGGCCTGCCACCCCCCTACTCTGCCCCGGTCCCTGCACACTCTGTCCTCCAAGCCTGGAGGTGCTTCTTGAAGAGATGATGGCAGCTGACAAGGAGTTGAGGAGTGTCTTCTTCATCCCTGGCATCTGTTCCCAATACACCATCTGCCCTAGACAACAAGCCCACGTCTTTCTTCTTGTTCTTCCTTCACTTCTTGTTTGGACTATGAGAGTGGAGAAAGTCATTCTAGCTCATTCTGGGTGAGCCTGCAAGCATTCTGCAAGGGAAAGGGGGCTTGGGGAATTTCTCTCTGGGTCCTTCTTCTTGGCATCATTTGCTCAGGGTTCAGCTTTCCGGCTGGCTGGAACAATGCAGAGAGGTCTGTCTTTCCTGACAGGTAAACACAGGTGGACACTGACCCAGTAGCCTGAAAATGTAGAAGAGATTTTACATAAACCCTAAGACTCACCCTGACATTATCTAATATATTTCTTAAAAAATCCTACAAGCAAATTAGACAGAGAACTGAAACAGGAGAGATGGAAAAACCTGTTTTCTTCTCAAAGCATTATCAGTGACATGCCATATGGTTTTTGCCAAACCATTTGGCTGCTCTAAGATTTTCTATTCCCAAATGTAAAACTGAGCTAATAGAATTTGCCACCCCACCAGGATATCACAAGCACTAATCAGAATGTCTATAAATGCCTTTGAACTCCTTGGAAAAAACATGCAGCCAAAATACCAAGTGAAATTTATATAAATGTCATCCTAACCCCAGATCTTCACTTTGAGAGCGGGAATTCAGGGCTTACGTGGATGCATTTATTATGGGTCTCACAGAAATTGCACATGACTGGATACCTTGACTTTTAATTTTTTTTAGAAAACAAGACTATGAAATATGTCAGGTTGAGACTCAGAAATTTTTCAAGTGTAAAGTCCACAAACTTAGGAGGTTTTTCCATGAAAAACCTGCCTCTATCTTGTATGCCATGGCTACTGAGGTCTTGTCATGCTTTTGGTTTCCTTGAACTGAAGACAAGACCATCTGGCGTTTTATCCCCAAATCTTTAGCATGTGTTATGATGTATTATGTTAATGCTCATGCATTCTCTTTTCTTTCTGTTGGAAGAATGGAGAAAAAAAATTCTATTGACAAAACTATAACAGTTCATCCTTTAGAAAGCCCCATGACTGTTTATTTGACTCTCTGATAATTATACTTAAGTCCATGTGTTTACTTCGGAGATCTCCAAAAAGAGGAGAAAAGATCTAGCAACCCCAAATTAGTTTAGGAACCAGCATGTCCCTTGCTTTAAGGAACACAGTAAACATTTCGAAAGAGCATGCCAGCTCATTATCTAACTCTCTCTTCAGTGACTTCAGGGAAAACAGCAGCAGTTAAGCAATGTTTGCCAAAAGCAAATCTGGGGACGGTGTTGATTTGAAGAGAGAAGTAAAGAAGAGCTGGCTGTTCACTGCAGGGTCTCCGGGCTTGGCGGCACAAGAGCGAAGGTCTGCTTCTGCAGAGGCTTTTCATGAAGAGCTGTGGTCCTTTCTCGACCTCCCTGCCATACGAAGTGCCTGGTAGTAGAATAAGCTGAGATGTGATGTGTCTACCTGGTTCTTTCCTGAACAATGAAATTTAACTCCCCAAGTCTTGAGCTAGAGGAATGGGTAAAAGGTTCTTAGTTGCTGTCAATAGGTTCTTATCCTAGAACCTGAACAGTCTACCTGATTCTCAAGAGTTCAGGTCCTGTATGGTGTATGTACGGGTGTGTTTTCCACCATGATGTCATGCCTCCCCCAGCTCTCCCTACCTTGTACCCTT
Organism: Galagoides demidoff; assembly: GCA_963574575.1. Taxonomy (NCBI): domain Eukaryota; kingdom Metazoa; phylum Chordata; class Mammalia; order Primates; family Galagidae; genus Galagoides; species Galagoides demidoff. The sequence continues at coordinate 39,087 of CAUYQV010142022.1, forward strand.
TTTAATATTCTAGCCAAATATAGTTAACATGTCCTATGACTGTTAGAGACTCTGGTTTGTTTAGGAAGGACTGGCTTTCTGGCACTCTAGAGCCTAACAGCAAAGAAATGTTCTTTTGTGATAACGCATCTGGACATTTAGCACAATAAGATGAGCGTTAGCCCCCCTGATTCTCCCACCCCTTAGAAAAACTCCAACTGAAAGGTTGCACAATGGTTGCTCAAAGTCGGCCACATTTCTTTCCAGGGCTATGGTTTTGTTCTGTCTCCACTCTGGGGAGTTGGAAGACTGGAGCATGGACCAACCATCCCTCCCCCCTACCTCCTGGTGATGTTTGGAAATCTTAATTTTGTTTTATAGGTCACAGGTCAGCCCATCCCTGACTATTCTTGTAATTGGACAGGACGTGCTTTGTGTGGTCTGATTACCTCTTTTCTTTCCGACCCAACGGGAGCCATCAATTAGTACCATGCTTGTGCCTAAGGCTGACCTGAACCATTTGATGGCAGATCTTCCATGAAACACCCGGTACCATTTTATTCCCAGGAATCTTAATTACAAAGCATTACTCTGATGGATGTATTAAGTAGCCTCAATTCACCCTGGTTTGCAGCCCTTTGGGAGGCCATGCCCCCTCATCCTTTTCTACCCTCCTTTGCTGCCCCAGAGTACTGGTGCCTGGAAAGTTTCATGGCAAATAAAGATGGGAGAGTGAGTGGGATTAGAAGTCCCTCTTCTTGACTGGCAACCTTTCCAAAACTACTTCTTCTCCTGCAAGTCCTCTTCCTGGAAGGTCAAAGGGCAAAGAGAGGTCTCAACAGTGTCCTAGACCTGGCTTCACCTTCCCCATGTATAAGATTATCATGAGTCATTGGAATTCACTGTGCCTCAGTTTCCCCAGCTGGAGAGTAGGACTCAAACTTTTGGTGAGAATTAGATAAGATGGCAAATGTATAGTCAGGATGAGGGGTCTATCTCACTAGGGCTTGATTGCTCATGGTGACAAGCTGCCAGCTGCATCATGGACCATCTAGACACTGAAGGGCATCCTGAGCAGGTGTTCTTGGTCTTCATCTGTTTTTCCTGCCAGTTCCTTCTTGGTGACACAGGATGACAGCCAGGCCCTCACTACCCTGGGGAAAGGGGTTCAGGCTCTTGGCATTTCAAAGCTAGTTTTCACAGAAAGTACTAGAAAACAGTGGGCACATCTGCATAGGCACCAGGGAGCCTCTTTGTCAAAAAGGGATCAAAATAGAACCCTCTTCCCTTTTATGTTTCCATGATGAGCCATGATGGTGCATACTGCTGACATGGGGTTTCCACAAGGGCAGGCACCAGCATTGCCAATGAAGAGCAAGCTCACTATGAGAGGAATTCAGGGCAGTTCTTGGACCTGAGAGTGTGTGTGTGGTGTGTGCTTGCCAACGGGGGGCAGTGTCCAGCAGGAAAAATGGCTCCCTGCATAGGGATAAATCAAAAGAGCCCTAACCATGGAACCCATGCCTGGAGTGTCCTTATGGCTCACCCTACTGGGGCATTCTCATGGCTGTGGACAGATACCCATTAGACAAGCTGGGGCATTTTATCAGTGCTTGCCCCATGCAGCAGTGGGCACAGATGAATTCACTCTACTGACTACAAATTCAGCATACACTATGCTTCCCTTTTCTTCTGGGACATTGAGAGGCTTAAATGTGACTACCTCTGGATGTGGTGCCTTCAGCCACATAGCAGCAGGGCGATGGTGTGGAAGGGGGGCTGAAGGCACCTTGAGAGGGCAGCTGTACACACCGTGGCCTCCCCAGCATATGTTTCCAAGTGTTGTCTCTTGCCCTGGTCTGGCCAGGGCACCCCCCAGGGATGGCACTAGAACAGAGCCTGCAGGGGAAAGTGTTCTTTTTATGGTGAAGGAATCACCAGAGGCCACATGGAGAGGTCACCAGCACCTTGCTGTCAGAGCCAGACTCAGAGCTGGTCTTCTGCAGGTGAATAGCTGATGTGATCAACCACCAATCAGTTATCCAAAATAAGTAGTAATTTTGAAAACGCAGGTTAAAGTTCTGGGATTTAATTCAGTTAGAGTTTACAACCCTATTTGGGGCATCATAGGTTCTCTGTATAGTTGCACTGTTCACAATCTTTCCTTTCCAATCCCTTTTTCTCCATTTCCCTTCCCCTCTTCCCTCCTCATTTCCTCTTGTGTTTCTGAATCATGCTTGGTCCAGACAATGACAAACTTTCATGTGTCAGCTAACATCACCATCATCTCTATTATCTCCATCATCTTCATCATCACCATCACACCATCATCACCAGCATTGCCATCATCACCATTATCTCCATTACCATCATCTCTATCATCACCTTATCTTTATCATCACCATCATCTCTACTATACCACCATCATCACCATCAATCTCCCTTATCACCATCAACCTCATCATCACTATCATCACTATTATCTCCATAATTTCCATTATCACCATCATCACCATCATATTCATCATCATCATCATGACCACCACATCTCAAAAGGCTGAGTTTTATAGTTTAAAAGGAAAACACTTGTCAGCTTCTGGATCAAATGGATGTTTGTGATTATTTGTATTTTCCAATTACTTAGCCCCTACTACTAATTGTGAGGTGTAGATCCATCCAACTGAAATGAATTATATTCACCACATGTTCCCACAAATCCTTTCTAGAACAAGGTGAGAAGTAAAAATAAATCAAGTAAATATATTTTCAACATGCACAGTCAAATCCTAGAAAATGATTTATCTCTTTAAAGCAGGTGGAGCCCAGCTTGCTCCATTAGGAACGTGTCAAAAGAGAAAAGCCAGCTGGGAACAAGGGCTGTAATAAGACAGTTGATTAAGTCTTTTGATTGAGGGTACTTTAATACCTAGCTGGCTTTTTAATGGTTTTCTGAAGGTCATGACTCTGGCAGGGAGTGTAGAAAAAGGATATATACACCTGGGCTGAGGAGGCATCATCTCTTAGGCTGATGATGGATAATAACACTATGCCTTTCAGAACACATGTTAAGCCCAATGCATGTGATACACATGAGAGGTACTTGTGTATCTCATTGATTGTTTACCCAGGCATCATATTTACATTTTACAGGTGAAGAAAGCATGGTGCAGACTGACACAGATTGTGTCCAAGGTCAGAAAGAGGGAGAGACTTTCATCCAGTATTCTTATGAGTCGAAGTGTACTTGCCCCTCCAAAATTTATTTATATGTTGAAGTCCTAGCCCCCACAACCTCAGAATGCGATCTTAATTGGGAATATAGTTGCTGCTGCTATAATTATTTAAGGTGAGGTTATGCTGAAAGGGGAAAATTTGGCACAGGGAGAACATCATGTGAAAATTAAGGCAGAGATGGGATGATACTTCTATAAGCCAAGGGAAACCTGAGATTTCTGTCAAATCACTAGAAGCCAGGACAGAAGCCTGGAACAGATTCTGCTCACAGTCTTAGAAGGAACCAGTCCTGATGACACCTTGATCCTGGACTTCCAGCTTCCAGAACTGGGAGGGAGTATTTTTCAGTTGTGCAAGGCCTACACAACCTGCGCTTACTCCACTGTGTTTCCCTATACTTTAATGGAGCACTAAGACTTTGAGGGCAGCTTTGATGTCTCTGCAGGGCTGTTCCCTTGGATTCTCAGTATCTGATACTGCTGTCTCCTCCCATCTGCTGCTATGCTGCTCCCTTGGAGATTTTTCCTGCTCTTGTACTTAGGCTGCAACTCTTCCAGAAAGGATTTCTTTAGTGCTGCCCCCAAAGGGATGCTGGACAGTATGGTGGCTATGCAGATGGAGGATAGTACTGATGAAGTCATGGAAGCAACGCCCTTGGGGGGTCCTCAGAAATGTTTATTTTTGGATACTTTTTTTCAGGAAACTTATTTCTTACAGAAACTAAGTCAACAAGAGCTACCCTTGGACTTTGGACTTCCGGGAAAGTCTGGAGACTTCGGTGGGAGAAGGAAGTGGGGTGGGTCTTCCAGGCCTCCTGGGCATGTCTCTGTTTGTCGAATTGGATCCAAAATCATCTGGACCACTTTTGGTGTTCTTTGCAGATAGACTTTAATTTCAGACAAGGAGCTGATTTTCCAAGGAGATGGTTGACATAGGTGGAGGGTGAGGGTGGGGCATTGTAAGAGCTCTGGCTTCAGAGTTAGGGAGGTGAGAATTTGAACCCTCACTCAGTCACTGCCCAGCTCTACTCTATGGCAAACCCCTTCACACCTCGGAGGCACACTAGAGATCAGTGCCTATCTTAGTGTTCTGGTGGGGTTACCTGGAAGTTCAGGGCCAGCACCCTAAAATAAATTTCACAATTTCCTCTTTCTTCATCCCCTCAGTTGTTTATAATGCAACTGGGAAGTTAGAACACTGCCCATACTTTATAAGCTTTATTTGGTAATTTCGGTATTTAAACCTCTTTCAATTTAATGTAGCTCCTCACCACAGATAGGGAAGGGTCCCAGGAAATTTTTAAGAGTACCTAAACTATCACTGTGTCTGGAACAGTAATTCTAAGTTGTATCCATGGTGAATTTCTAATGGTAATATGAGATATTTTCCTTTGTAGCAAAAAATGGGAATTTTTATTAAACAACTACATATGATTATTTAATATCATGATTCCAAAATGACAGCCTGTATGGCCTGACATTTTAAGAAAGTTTATATCTAAGTATTTTATGTCAGCCTACCAAGCTCCTTGTGTGTTCACTGCTCCTCCTTTTTTGCTCTGGAAGATACAGGTGTCTCTACTGCAGCCTCTGTTACCTTATCTGTAGGAGGATGAGAGGACATCATAGAAGGCATAAAATGGGGCAAGATGGTCTACTAGAGGCATCTTTCACCAGAAGCTCATATCTAGAGGGAGAGAAGTTGGAATGAAGTGAACTCAGAGAAGCCAAAGGTGGAGAGTTGAGCATAAGGAGAACAAAGCAAGGTGCACATCATCCCCACTGAAACAAGCTGTGAGGCCAAAAAATAGGAAGAAAGACAGCAAAGATCAGGTACAGAGTGACTAGTTGGAAGTCACCTGTTGCAAGGAGACAGGAGACCCCTCGCCCCAACCAAGAAGCCTGCAGCAGTCTTTCTTCAAGCAAGCAGGGAACAAAGGACCTCTCACCTTACCCCATGGGAGAAAGCCACAAGGTCCCACTTCTCCTACATCTGGGAAGTTCTACCTCTGAGCTCAGTCCCCATGATTCCTGGTGCAAAAGTAAATAAATATCCTCTTTGTTGTTCTGAGCCCACTGTCCATCCTTCCCCCTATCTGGTTACCTGGTGGACTACCCTCTGTAGCAGCTGAAGTGTTTGGTGAATTGTCTGATGATGCTGATGCATTGTGTGGGCGACTGAGCAGAGGTGCAAAAATAATGGTGTTGCAGTTCTGACTTTGGCGTGAAGTGTGATCTCTCCTAACTCCCTTTCCCACTAGAAGAGACCCTTCCCCAGCTCCCTGGGAATCTTTGGTCAGTACTGCCTATGGATTCTTGTTCTCCAGCAGCAAGGCAACCCTCTGAACTTGTTTGAATAGGTGTTGGTTGTGCTGCCTGTGCAAGTTACTTGGAACTCTTAGTTAGAATTGTCCATGGATTCCTGTTCTCTGACCACCACTGTTTGGGACTGCAGGATCACCACTTACTTGAGTTTGTTTGAGTGCCGGTGAATTGGGAGGAGGATGGAGAAGTGAGGGGTGGATTCAGCAGGTTTGTTTGCAGATTCACCCTCCTCCAGCTATCACTGTTGGGGGGGCAGGGCCATAGATATTCTTATCTTTGTCTACCAGAGATTCCAGCAAAATACTGTGATTCCTTGGGATTGGGTAGAGGGCAGGCTGATGCCAGAACAGAGCCAGGTTGCACTATCTCACCAAACCAGTCCTAAAGTCAGTCTGCAGACTCTGGCTGCAGCCCTGAAAGGGATTTTGTGAGGTTGTAGGGGAAAGGCTATGAACACAAGCTCCAGCTCCTTGGGGGAGAGGTGGTTAGCGCTAGTTCTTGGGGCCTTGTGGTCCAGTCTCACTGTACCAGTTTTAAGTGCCAAATAGGTTGGTAAAGTGTCTCCTAAGGGTCCCCAATTAGGTTATTTCTCAATAACTATTTAGGGACAATCTATCATTTCAACTAAAAAAGTATAATTAATGTATATATTTTTTTAAAAGCTGAAAATACTCATGGGGAGGAGCCAGAAGAAGAATTCTGGCAACTTGAAATATCAGAGCAGATCAACTCCCTCAAAAGCTTACTAGGGAGATATAGGAGAAAATACCATCCGTAGATAAATTGCTGAAATGTCAGAAATAGAAGGCAGAATATGGATGGCAAACAAGAGACTGGAATGGAGGAGAAGATGGAAATAGAAATCAAAAAAATAGTCCAAAAGTTGTCTCAAGAAATTAGTGAATTTAAAGACAAAGTCACTAAGGATATGGACATAATGAGGAAAGAAAGGAATTGAAAGAGGCATTCAAGGAGCTTCAAAATCAGTAGAGTAGAACATGGAGAAGAATGAATTTCAGAAGTTGAAGACAAGATTTTGAACTACCCCAATCATTCAAAGAGGCAGAAAAAAGAGAATAAAACAGAATATTCCTTGAGAGAGTTATTGGATCCTTCCAAAAGACGAAACATACAAATGGTCCTAAAGATACTCCAAGACATTATGATGGAGAATTTCCCAAGTGTTGTGAAAGACACAAAAATTCAGATAGTAGAGTGTTTCAGAACCCCAGCACAACTCATCCAAACAGAGCATCTCCTAGACATATTGTAATGAATTTTGCCAAAGTTTGTATAAAGGAGAAAATCTTGCAAGCAGCCAGGCATAAGAAAAGTCTTACCTACAAAGGGAAAAATATCGGGGTGACTGTAGATCTTTCAACTGAAATTTTCAAGCTGGGAGAAGATGGCAATCAGCCTTTAATCTTCTTAAACAAAACAATTTTCAGCCCAGGATCCTGTATCCTGCTAAACTGAGTCTCACTTGTGAGGGAGAAATCAAATATTTTACTGATGTGCAAACACTGAGGAAATTTGCCATAACTAGACCAGCTCTACAGAAAGTATTCAGACCCATTCTTCACAATGACCAGCATCATGGTCCATCACCAAAGTAAACACACACAAAAATTAAAGAACAAAGCGTACCTTCCACAGGGTCTAGGGATAAAAATAAGTTCTAGACTCCTGAAATATAAGACAACCAAAACTCCACCACATCTATCAATTCTCTCAAAAATGTGAATGGCTTGAATTCCCTTCTAAAGAGGCACAGGCTGGCTGACAAGATACAAAAGCTCAGACCTGATATCTGTTGCTTCCAAGAAACTCACCTAACCTGAACAGAGAAAATAAGACTCAGGGTGAAAGAATGGACAACACTAATCCAGGAAAATGGAAATCAGAAAAAAAGCAGGGGTTGCAAACTTATTTGCAGATACAATTGGATTCCAACAAAAGTAAGGAAAGACAAGGATGGGCACTATTTACTTGTCAAAAGAAGCACACAGCATGAAGAGATTTTAATAATTAACATTTATGCACCCTGTCTGAATGCTCCTTGATTTATAAAACAAAAACTAAATGATCTGACCAATATGATATATTTCTGCACTATAATTGTTGAAGATTTTTAACACCCCCTTGACAGTATTGGACAGATCCTGGTCAAGAAATAATGGACTTGACCCCAACCCTAGAACAAATGGACTTAACAGACATATATAGAACATCTCATCCCAACAAAACTGAATACTCATTCTTCTCATCAGCTCACAGATTATCCTTCAAAATTAATCATATCTTAGGATACAAGTCTAATCTCAACAAATTCAAAAGAACAAAAATTATTTCTGCATTTTCTTTCTTTCTTTTTTTTTGAGACGGAGCCTCAAGCTATCCCCCTGGGTAGAGTGCCATGGCATCACAGCTCATAGCAACCTCCAACTCCTGGGCTCAGGCGAGTCTCCTGCCTCTGCCTCCCAAGTAGCTGGGACTACAGGCACCCGCCACAACACCCGGCCGTTTTTTGGTTGCAGCCATCATTGTTGTTTGGCGGGCCCGGGCTGGGGATTCGAACCCGCCACCTTAGGTGTACGTGGCTGGCACCTAAGCCGATTGAGCCACAGGCGCCGCCAATTTCTGCATTTTCTTGGACCATCACAGAATAAAAGTTCAAATCAACAGCAACAGAAATCTTTATACCCAAATAAAGTCATGGAAATTAAATAACCTTATGTTGAATGACAGCTGGGTCAAAGATGAGGTTAAGAAGAAAATCATTAGATTTCTTGAACAAAATAATAATGAAGCTACAAACTGTCAAAACCTGTGGGACAATGCAAAGGTCGTCCTATGAGGCAAATTTATAGCATTATATGCCTTCATCAAGAAATCAGAAAGAGGCTGGGTTCAGTGGCTCACACCTAGCACCCTGGGAGGCCAAGGTGGCTGGAATGCTTGAGCTCAGGAGTTTGAGACTAGTCTGAGCAAGAGTGAGACCCCAGGACTAAAAAAAGAAAAATTCAGGCATTCTGGTGGGCACATGTAGTTTGAGTTTTCAGGAGGCTGAGGCAAGAGGATCACATGAGCCCGAGAGTTTGAGGTTGTTGTGAGTCATGATGCCACAGCACTCTATCCAGTGGTAATAGAGAGACAGAAAGAAAGAAACAAGAAACAAAGAAAGAAAGAGAAAGAGAAAGAAAGAAAGTCAGTCAACAGCCTAATGGGCCATTTCAAGTAACTGGAAAAGGAAGAACAATCCAACCCCAAACCCAGCAGAAGAAAAGAAACAACCAAAATTAGAACAGAATTAAATGAAATTTTAAACAAAAGAATCATTCAGAAGATCAGCAAAACAAAAAGTTCGTTCTTTGACAAGGTTAATAAAATTGATAAACACTTGGCCAGACTAATCAGAAACATAAAAGTAAGATCTAATAACTTCAATTAGAAATGATAAAGGGGAAATATCAACAGATACCACAGAAATACAAAAGATCTTCAATGATAACTATAAAAAACTCTATGCTCAGAAATATGAAAATGTAGAGGAAATGGACCAATACCTAGAATCATGCCACTTACCTGCACTCAACCAAAAAGAATTAGAAATTTTGAATAAATAGACCTATATTAAGCATTGAAATAACATCACCTATACAAAACCTTAAAACAAATAATAATAATAAGCCCTGTACCAGGGCTATTATTATTTTACCAAACCTTCAAAGAGGAATTAGTTGGTACCTATATTACATAATCTATTCAAAACATAAAGAAGGAAGGAATTCTCATCAACATGTTCTATGAAGCAAATATCACCCTGATTCCAAAATCAGGAAAGGAAACAAAAAAAAAAGAAAATTATAGGCCAATATGATTAATGAATATTGATTCAAAAATATTCAATAAGATCCTAGCAAGCAGAATACAGCAACACATTAAAAAAGCTATATATCATGATCAAGTAAGGTTGGTTTAACATGTATAAATCCATAAATGAAATTCACCACATAAGTAAAATCAAAAATAAAGACCATATGATTCTCTCAATTGTTGCAGAAAAAGTTTTTGCCAATATCCAACATCCTTTCTTGATAAGAACCCATTGCCAGTGTCATATTGAATAGATTAAAACTGAAAGCATTTCCACTCAGAACTAGAACTAGACAAGGATGTTTACTGTTTCCACTGCTATTCAACATAGTGCTGGAAGACCTAGGCATCACAATCAAGCAAGAGAAGGAAATCAAGGGTATTCAAATAGGGACTGAAGAGGTCAAACTCTCGCTGTTTGTGGATGACATGATCTTATACCTGGAAAACCCCAGGGACTCAATTACAAAGCTATCAGAAGTGATCAAGGAGTACAACAGAATCTCAGAATACAAAATCAATGCCCACAAATCAGTAGTCTTCATATATGCCATTAACAGTCAAGTTGAGACTAAAATAAAAGACTCTATGCTTTTACAGTAGCTCCAAAGAAGATGAAATGCCTGGGAATAGATCTAACAAAGGATGTTGAAGATCTCTATAAAGAGAACTATGAAACCCTGCGAAAAGAAATAGCAGAAAATATTAACAAATGGAATAACATACTATGCTCATGTCTGGGAAGAATCAACATCATAAAAATATTATACTACCCAAAGCAATCTACAGATTGCTCATTAAAGCATCAATGTCACACTTTGAAGAACTTGAAAAAATAGTAGTTCATTTCATATGGAACCAGAAAAAAACATGAATAGCCAATATAATTCTTAGAAATAAAAACAAATCTTGAGGCATCACATTATCAGACTTGACTTCAGGTTATATTATAAGTCCATAGTGATCAAAACAGCATGATACTGGCACAAAAATAAAGATATACATCTATGGAATAGAATAGAGAATCTAGAGATGAACCCAGTCACATCTGCCATTTGATGTTTGGTAAGTCAAACAAAAGCATACACTGGGGTAAAGAATACCTATTTTATAAATGGTGCTGGGACAACTGGTTAGCCACGTGTAGAAGACTGCAAATGGACCCATACCTTTCACCATTGACAAAAACTGATTCTTGCTGGATAAAAGATTTAAATTTAAGACACAAAACAATAAAAATTCTAGAAAGGAGTATAGGGAAAATACTTGATGATATTGGCTTGGGAAAATATTTTATGAGGAAGACCTCCCCCCTCCCAGCAATTACAGCAACACCAAAAATAAATAATTGGGACACGATTAAGCTAAAAAGCTTCTGCACAGCTAAGGACACCACAAAGAAAGCAAACAGAACAGCCTTCAGAATGGGAGAAGATTTTTTGCCTGTTACAAATCTGACAAAGGCCTGATAATTAGAATCTACAGAGAATTCAAATTAATCAATAAGAAAAGAGCAAACAATCCCATTTATAAGTGGACAAGAGACTTGAACAGAAACTTCTCTGAAGATAATAGATGGGTGGCCAACAAACACATGAAAAAATGCTCATCATCTCTAATTACCAGAGAAATGCAAATCAAAACCACCCTGAGATATCACCTAATCCCAATGAGATTAGCCCACATTACAAAGTCCTTAATCTGCAGATACTGGCAGGATGTGGAGAGATGGAAACACTTCTACACTACTGGTGGAATTGCAAACTAATACAACTTTTATAGAAAGAAATATGGAGAATTCTTAAAGAACTAAAAATTGACCTTCCATTTGATTCTGCAATTCCATTACTACGTATCTACCCAGAAGATCAAAATCCCTTTACCATAAAGACATTTGCACCAGAATGTTTATTGTAGCTCAATTCATAATTGCCAAGTCATAGAAGAAACCCAAATCACCCATCAACCCATGAATGGATTAACAAACTGTGGCATATGTATACTATGGAATAATAGGCAGCCTAAGATGGAGACTTTATACCTTTTATGTTTACCTGGATGGAATTGAAACACATTCTTCTCAGTAAAGTATTTCAAGAATGGGAAAAAATACATCCAATGTACTCAATACCAACATGAAACCAATATACAAATAATTATACACCCACACAAATAATAAAACACAAATATAGTCTAGTGAGGGGAAGGGCAGTGGAGGGAGTAGGGGAGGGCACTTGGTTGGAGGAAGGAGGGCAATTGGTGGAATCACCTTATGTGCACAATGTGAGGGTATTCAGCTTGCCCCCTGGGTGAAGGGCTCAAGTACAATTTGAAGTTTACCATGGAAGTGAGAACTTGTACTCTTATATTAAAAACTTGTACCCTTATATTAATTTTAAATTTTAAAAAAGCTTATATCTAGATGATTTGACAGTTTTCTAACTCCTGATGATAGTAGCCCATTACACCCCTGGGCTTTCCTTGCTCTATAACACATGCTTTGCACCTCTGAAGCCAAAATGTTCCTGGGGAGTACAGGTCTGGGGTGGTTGAGTGAGAATTTTTTCCTCTCTCTGTAATCCCTGCTAAGAATATTCTAAATTACAGACCTGACTTTCCAGTATTTCCCACTCTGAGCCCTAAAAGCTAGAGAGGTAAGAGAGAGAGAGAGAGACCCAGAGAAAGAGGGAGAGAGGGAGAGAAGCAGGGGAGAGAGAGGAAAAGAAGGAAAGAGGAGAGAGGGATAGAGGATGCGGAGGGTGGGGAGAGAAAGATTGAGAAATTGAGAAAAGGAAGGAGTAACTTCTGGCCACAGGCTTTTTCTGTGTCTTGAGAGTATTAATCCCTGTGGCTTTCCCCAGAGAGAAGGGAGCAATTTTCCACTCTCATAAAGAAGAAAGACAACTTCCTTTCTCCCAATAGGAGTTTGCAGTGGCTCTGTGCTGCTCTGGAAATTGCAGCAAATGTCAATACTGTAGACAGGCATATAGATTAAGCACTTCTTAGCTGGTTCTCTTAACAACCACTCTGGTGTCCACAGCCTGCTTTACCGACATACTGCATTAATGATGTGGTTCAAGATGACAGGTTTTGAAAAAGGGCTGTATCCTCCTGGAACCAACCATCTCCTGGTACAAGTGTGTTAGATAGGCAACGACGTGGGGCTTCAGGCACAAATGCGGTGACTCTCAGCTGAGATTTACCACATAGACCCTGAAGTACTTCACGTCTAGTACTTTTAGCCTTAGAGAGTGTAAAGGGGGTAGGGTGGGAGGGCGTTCCAAACGGTTCTTTTGATTTAGTGAGATTTTAAACCCACAAGGGGCAGGTCTGTCCTGTGCTCACTGCTCAGCATCTTCTGTGCCCTCTAGAAGCTGAAACTGAGGCCACATGGGGAGTACCAACCAGAGAGCTTTGCTTAATGCACTCGCCTGTGGTGTAGGAAGGCACATTAAGCAAAGGGTTTTGCTGTAACCCTATCAGCAAAAATAGGGATGATTTTATTCTTGCTGTGGAGGACCTTAGCTATTTTCCTCCAGAGAAGTACTGCCTTTCCTATTCTCTCTCTTTTCTAAATTTCTATTTGGTCTATAATGTATACACAGAAAAGTTCCCAGGAGTGTCCAGTTGGATGAATTTTCATCAGCCAAACACACCTATGTAAGCAACACTCAGACTGACAGACAGAGCACCACATAACCCTTCCTCTTCAGTGAGCCCTGCTTCCCGCCAGGGGACCTGACTTCTAGCACTGCAGCATGGTTCTGCCTGGTCTTTACATAAATGAAACTCTACAATATGTCCTTTCTTAAGTCTTGCTTTTTGTGTTCTGACATTTATGTCTGTGAGAGGTAGCCGCATTCTTGGTGTAATTTGAAAGATCATTCATTCTGGTTGTTACATTGTAATCTACCCTGCCACAGTGTTTCTATTCTACTGATGATGAATGTGTAAGTAGTTTCTAGTTTGGGGCTATTACAAATAGTGCTGCTGGAAACACTCTAGTTTGTGTTTTTTGTTAAACGTCTGGGAGCTTTACTTGAGTCCATACCCGGGAGTGAAATGCTAAGGCTGAGGGCTTATTTTTAGCTACAACAGATCCAACCACAGGCCCAATTTACATCCCCATCTGCAGGGAATGAGAGCCTTGACTGTGCCACATCTTTGCTAATGTTCAATATTTTAATTGCAGACGTTGTTATCGTGTTTGCCTTTTCCTTGCCCTACCTCCCCTTCCAGAAATAGAGCCATTTGATTTTTGACAAAGGAACAACAGCCATTCAATGGAGAAATGGTAGAAATGGTGTTGGAATATTTGGACATTGACATGCAAAGATGACTCTCAGTCTCAACTCTATTCCTCCTGTGCCAAGGATGTATCCTTTTCAAATGCCTATGGAATATTTACAAACACCATGTTAGGAGCAAAATCTCAGTCAAGTCCCCAAAGCAGAATTCGGTAGGCTAACTTCTCTCACTTCAATGGAATATAATTGGAAATTAGTATCAAAAGAATGTCAGTTCCAAGAGGCAGAGACCCTTTGTGTTATCATTCATAGCTGTATCCCCAAAACCTGAATAGTGCCTGGCACCAGTTTCTGAATTAGTGAAAAATGTAAGGAGGCTCACCCTTTAGAAAACATCCCGTGAAAATTAGCCAAGGACCAAAGTAAAGGTATTTATAGTCCCTTTACTGTCTAGAGGTGGAATTCCCTGGCTCTGCTCAGTATCCCCATTGAAGACCCAAGTCCTTTCCTTCCTTTCCTTCCTGCTTCTCTGTATTCCTGCTGTGCTGGCTGTTTGTCCACATAGTCTGATGATGACGATGATGATTATAATAGTGTTATAATATTATTAGTATATATAGTAATATACTTCATGTGACTTACTTTGTGCCCATCATTGTTCTAAGCCTTTTGTACATTTCCACTCACTAAATACTTACAGTAGATGCTATTATTCTTCATTTACAGATGGGGAACCTGAGGCATATAATGATTCAGTAACTTGTCCAAAGATATCTAGCTAATAACTGTTAGGGCCAGAAGATGAACTCAGGCAGAGCCTATAGCCTGTACTTATCTTCAAAGCTATTCCATTACTCCAGATGCATTTTTCACAGCCGTCACAGGGAGAAAGGGGCAAGATGGGGCCATTAAGCCACTCTTCTAACAAGAGAGGCTGGAAATGAGCATCTAGCAAAGAGGAACAGGAGTTCCAGGGTCACGAGAGTCTAAAGCATGGGTGTCCAACCTTTTTTACCTGTGCCACACATTTGAAAAATAAGAATTGTCTTCAGTCATACAACATTAAGGAAAGCCAATTATAAAAAAGAAAAAAAACCTATGCACACTTTTCATGATATTCAATACCACAAATAAGCAAAAGAGTCCTTGCCAAATCAGCACACCCCCTGCTTTAGACAAACATGAGTCACGCCTCAGAGCAAGGTATATTACTTCCCTGAACATAATATGAATTTCTAAAGCAAAGAAGTGGAGAATTGCAGTCAGCCTTGATGAATAATATCTCTGCCATATTAAAAAAAGAATGTCTCCATTTATACAAATTAAAAAACAATTTTCCAGATAACTTGAGTTGAAAAGAAAATTAAAAACTGGAGGGGGGCAAGATGGCTGACTAGAGGCAGGTTTCATCAGAAGCTCCCATCCGGAAAAAGGAAAATTGGACTGAAGCAAACTCAGAGTAGTTGAAATTGGGGGGGTAGATAGCAAGGAGAAGAAATCAGGGCACTCAGCAACCTGACTGAGACAAACTGAGGACCAAGATGAGAAAGAGAAAGGAAGAGATCGGAGGACAGTTTCTGGAGTGGACCAGACTGAAGGAGCCCACAACAGATGAGAAGGATGAGGGGGAAAGTCCCCCACTCAGGGGGGTTTCTGTGAGCTGCAAAACATAGGATCTTTCACCCCACAGGAGAGGGCCACTAAGGACTAAAAAGAAAATTAAAAACTATTGCAAAATAATTGGGAATGAATTGACTAAAATTTGGAAGAGAAAGAAAGATCTAAATAGGAAAAATGTGACAAGAAAAATAACCTATAGAAAAAAAAATTAACAGGTAATCAGGGCTCTAGGTCCAGAGTGTTTTGCAGGTATACTCTCAAGTTTTAGGGAATGAAATGAGATCCATACTATACTTCCATAAGCTATTCCACAGAATAGGAAAATATGATTCCCAACTCAGTCATTGAATTCAACCCAATGAATTCATTTCCCTGATACCAAATCCAGGCAGGACTAGCACAAAGAATATTTACATCACCCCACTTATGAAAACAGTGCAAAAAGTTCCAACCAAAACAATAACAAATTACAGCAATATATTAGAAGACTACATTTACCCTAGGAATTAAAAGATTATTCAAGGTTAGGAAATATATCTGTGTAATGGCCTACAATAAGTTAAATGAGAAAAATGAAATGACTGTCTCAGTAGATGTAGCAGATATTATACTGATGCTTAAACCCCTGCCTGACATTCCAAGGTCTTCTCTGTGTTGCAGGGCCTAAAAACCTGGAAACATAGGTCTTTCAGGCTTTCTTGCAATAGGTTCCCCACTACTGAGAGGTGCTCATTGGTTTGGTAAAGGGGGGTAAAGACTGGACAGGAGATGTGAGTACCATTGGGCAGGCAACAGACTGACTCTGGTGCACCATTCATGGGAGACTATGGTGAAATGTCCCCATGGAGTTGTACAACATAGAAACTCTGCACTGGAAGGCTCTGCAGTATCACCTTAATGGAGTGGAATGGGCACCATCTGTTCAAAGTATTAGGTACTGAGTGTTCCTCCCTGCTGTAGGCTGAAGTGATGCAGAAAATGGAGAAGAAAGTCCTCTTTCAAGAATTCTAATTTAGGTACTATTTGTATGTGTGTGTGTGTGCATACAAAACAGTTCTTGCATTTTTCTGTACAGCATTTGGTACAATAAACTCAGATTTTCTTGGGGCTTATGAATAACATTTTTGGAGAGGTATCTCATTTACTCAAATAGGTTAGTTGCCTGCCAGGAGCCCCATTTTCTGTTTCAAATGTTTCTGGGCTAACTCATGATAAAACAAAAGAGATCGACCTGGAAGTCTTCAAGGCCCCACATGTCATATGGATACTGTCCTTTATTAATATTGAACATCTTGATGACAGGCACTGGGTAAGTTGCTTTATAAATATCATCTAATTTGATCTCTGTTATTTATTGATTTATTTAGTGAGTTCTTCAGGAGCTACTATGCAAAAGTCACTGAGCTAAGTCCAGGGCATGGAGTGATTAATAAGCTAGACTTGGTCTCTGCCCCTGTGGAACTTGAAATATGTCAGGGCAGAATATATAAAAATACAATTGGTATCAAGATGAAGTAAGTACACACCACTGTGGCTCCCACTGAGAGTAGAACTCTGGACAGGATGCAGGGAGCAGCTCTCTGAGAATTAAATGATAGCAGGCTATTTGAGAAGGGATGCTAGGACTGTAAGAACTACTGAACCAGCAGTGAGGCCCACCCAACACCCACCTTTTTTCTTTCCCTCCAGTGTCTCCCAGCTTTGCCTCAGAGGCAGCTGAAAACCCGGAACTACATACCAAGATTGAACAGAAAATTCTCAAGGCAGCCTCTATCTTTAGTCTGTGAAACAGGAAAGGGGGACTCTCCAGTCAGAAAAGGGGAGAAAATTCTTCCTCCTCTTGTTTGTTTATTGTTGTTCTTTTTCACTTGAATATGAGAACGACTCTGACGACTGCAGATTTCTCTCACGGAAACCATGTAAGTCAGTCACAGTGGAACAGAATTGATTCCATATCAACTGAAAATATCCGTCAGGCATGAAGATGAAATAGAGACATCCTCAGATGAAGGAAAGCCAAGAGAAATTCTCACCAGCAGACTTGCTTGTTTATTTGATTTAGGTAGTGCTCATTAATCCTCCTATATAAAATCTGCTATTACTGTGTTGTGAAAGTTGCTAATTTTATCCTTGTCTTTAAAAAAAAAAAAAGCTCCCCAAAACAGCATTGCACATTTCAGACCAAATCTAGAATTATTATGAGCCAGCATTAACTTACTTGCCTGAGGCTACACATCTGGCTGGTAACTGGGTGAGGTTAAGATTTAAACTTTCAAACTCACTTGTGCAGGGATGCTGATTCCCACCACTGTGTGCTGCCCAAGGGGCACAGCTGCTAACAGTGCAAATGTCGGCCCAAATTCTCATCTTTTCAGACAGACGTGTTGAATACATTTTATGACTAATTTGAAACTTTTGTATTTAATTTCCATTCCTTTGTTGCTTCTCTAATTCCGCTTTATTGTAGCTCATATTATTTGTAAACATTAAGGAACAGATTTGATTCATTCACTTTGGCAACAAGCCTATCTGTTTCAAAATAATCACCTAGTATAGTCCATATTTAACCTTTTTAAAATTGACTTTATTGAGATACTGACTTTCATGAGATTTGAGTGGTGTGATCTGGGTAGCTATCACCACAGTCAAGGTAGAAGATTTGTCCCCAAAGTGCTTTCATGTGACCTGTTAGACCATCTTCCCCTCCACCATGGCATAGGCAACCACCTTTTCTGGGAAAAGATGGAATTATTTGTTATAAACACTTTTGTGCCTGGTTTATTTCATCCAGCATAATATTTTTGGTATTCCTCTCTGTTCCTACATGCACCAGTAGTCTGTTCCTTTTTATTGCTAAGTAGTCAAATCTGTCCATTGCTGATATGCTATGATAAGCTATAGAGATATGCTATACTCTGTTTAACTATTCACCTATTAGTAGGCATTTGGGTTATCTCCATCGTGGAGCTATTATGAATGAAGGTGCTTGAACATTGTGTGAGTTACTTTGTGGATTTTCGTTCCTTTTGTGGTAAATGTCTATAAGTAGTGTTTCGGTATCATAGGATAAGTTAAGTGTATGTTAAACTATTAAGAAATTATCAAACTGTTTTCCAAACTGGTTATACCATTTCACTTGTCCACAAGGGATGCTGGTCCAGATTCTCCACATCCTCACTAACACCTGCTGGTGTGTGGTGGTATCTCACTGGGATTTTTCACTTGACTTTCTCTTGTGACTCATGATGCTGTCTTGTTTCACATGCTTATTAGCTATGTGTATATCTTTTTTGGTAAAGGGTGTGTTAAAATCTTCTATCCAGTTAAAAAATCAGTCTATTCTCTGGCTAAGCACCTGTAGCTCAGTGGCTAGGGCACCAGTCACATTATACTGAGGCTGGCGGGTTTGAATCCTTCCCAGGCCTGCCAAACAACAACTACAACAAATAGCCAGGCATTGTGGCGGGTGCCTGTAGTCCCAACTACTTGGGAGGCTGAAGCAAGAGAATCGCTTAAGCTCAAGAGTTTGAGGTTGCTGTGAGCTGTGACAGCACAGCACTTAACCCAGGGCAACAGCTTGAGACTCTGTCTTAAAAAAAAAAAATTAGGCTATTCTTCTTATTTTTAAAAAAAGGAATTGGTAAAACAAGGCTCAAGAGATAGACTGACAGACAGGTGCACCCAAGGCCATGAGACATGCAAGAATGGACACCCACATGGATACATTGATCCTCATGAGGAGACGTGCACATATAGACACGTGAGGGAAGACAAAGGCTGTGTACACACCTCGTGTTAGGTGACACGGCCTCATAACCCATGCACACAAACTTGACAAAGGCTGCCTGATCAGATGCCCCTGGGCTCTTGTGATACTGCCTTCTGTGCCCCCATCACACCCCCCACTGCCCCCGCACAGTCTGGCAGGTGTATATCAGGAGGGATTGGGGAAGGTGGAGGAGGATGGGTAAGATTCCTCACCCTCCATGTTTACAACAGCTGCAGCTTTGGACACTGTTCTGTGTGCCTAGAGTGGGCAAGCAGAAAGAAATTAGAGACAAGAATAAGAAAAGAGCCCACAGGCATGGGAACACCAGCACTCAGAAGCACACACTGCCATACTGTCTGTTTTAGGGAGGAAAGAAAAGCTCAGGGAGAAGCAGGTCAGAGGAGAAAGCTCCACTTGGTACCCAGTGGCCCTTCCTGGGCACCACATGGCCAAGGGTGAGGTCCAGGCCATCCTGTCATAAACAGAGCCACTCACACAGAGTGGCCATAGCAAGTCACACAGCTGGTGCCCAGAGGTTGTGCAAGGCTTCAAGTGCAGGTCCAGGGTCTGAAGATGAAATCTTCAAGGCTTTTTTTTTTCTTTAATTAGGAGACTTTCTTAAGAGCAGTTTTAAGTTTACAGAAAAACTGACCAGAAAGTACATAGAGTTCCCACATACCCATCCCTCTCCTGCAGCACAATTTCCTCTATGATTTCTATCTTGCATTAGACTTGTACATTTATTGCAAAGGATGAGTCAGTCTTGATATATTATTATTATTAACCAAAATGCATAGTTTACACTAGACTTCATTCTTCCTGTTGTACATACTATAGATTTTGACAAGTGTGTAATGTCATGTGTTTACCATTATAGAATCATACTGAATAGTTTTACTGCCCTAGAAGTCCCCAGTGCCCACCTATTCATCCTTCCCTCCCTCCTAACTCCTGGAAACCATGATCTTATTATTGTCTCCATAGTTTTGTCTTTTCCAGATTTACTTCTTTCACTTAGTAATATGCTATTAAGATTCTTCTATGTCTTTTCATAGCTTAATGCCTCACTCCATTTTATTGCTAAGTAATATCCCACAGTATGGACTTGGCGGCCATAGTACAGTGGTTACAGCACCAGCCACATGCACGCAGGCTAGCAGGTTAGAACCCGGCCCAGGTCAGTTAAACAACAATGACAATTGCAACAAAATATAGCCAGGTGTTGTGGCAGGTGCCTGTAGTCCCCGCTACTTGGGAGGCTGAGGCAAGAGAATCGTTTAAACCCAAGAGTTGGAGGTTGCTGTGAGCTGTGGCTCCATGGCACTCTACCAAGGGCAAAATAGTGAGACTCTGTCTCAAAAAAAAAAAAAAAAAAAAAAAAAATATATATATATATATATATATATATAGGCATATATATCCTATGGTATGTATGTACCATAGTTTATTCACCTATATCATCTTTGTATATTTTCTTTGATGAGTTGTCTGTCAGATCTCTTGCTTATTTTTAATTGGGTTGTTTGCTTTCTTATTGTTGTGTTTTAGGAGTTCTTTGTGTGTTTTTACAAATAAGTCCTTTATCAAATACGTAATTTGCAAATGATTTTTACCTGGGATACAGTTTGTCTTTTAATTTCTTAACAGTATATCTCACAACCAGATGGTTTTAATTTTAATGGATCCCAATTTATGAATTTTTCTTTCACGGATTTTGCTTTTGGTCTTGTATCTAGAAATTCATTGCCAAATCCTTGGATTTTCTCCTATGTTATTCTCTAGGAGTCTTATAGTTTTGTGGTTTACATTTAGGTTTATAATTCATTTTGAGTTGTTTTTGTGAAAGGTCTAAGTCTGTGTCTAGATTCACTTGTTTGCATGTAGGTGTACAGTTTTCTCAGCATCATTTGTTGAAAACACTATCTTTCTCCATTAAATTGCCTTTAGTTTTTGTCAAAAATCTGTAGATCCTATTTGTGCAGTCTATTTCTGGGGTCTCTGTTTACTGTTCCATTGATCTGTTCGCTAATTCTTTCACCAGTGCTATAGTCTTGATTATTGTAGCTCTATACTTCTCTTTCACCATTGTGTTAACTATGCTGAGTCTTGTCTTTCCATACAAACTAATTGAGATTTTGATTGAAATTGCATTGAATGTATAGGTCAGGGTGGGAAAAACTGACAGCTTAACAATATTGGGTTTTCCTATCTTTAAACAGGGAATGTATTTTCAGTGTTTTAGATCTTTTATTTCTTTAATTAGAGTTTTATTTATTTCCTTGTATAGATCTTGAATATATTATTTAGGTGTGTAATTAAGCATTTCTTTTTTTAGTGTTAATGTAAATGGTATTATGTTGTCAGTATCATTGTTCATTACTGTTATATAGAAAAGCAGTGACTTCTGTCTACTAACTTCATATCCTACAAACCCACTATAATTATTTATTAGTTCCAAAAGCTTATTATTATTGTTAATTCTTTGGGATTTTCTATGTAGACAATAATACAATCTTGTTTGTTTGTTTGTTTGAGACAGAGCCTCAAGCTGTCCCCCTGGGTAGAGTGCTGTGGCATCACAGCTCACAGCAACCTCCAACTCCTGGGCTCAAGCAAGTCTCCTGCCTCAGCCTCCCAAGTAGCTGGGA
>CAUYQV010142025.1:0-18325 GCA_963574575.1 Galagoides demidoff
AGGCGCCTGCCACAACACCCGGCCATTTTTTGGTTGCAGCCATCATTGCTGTTTGGCGGGCCCTGGCTGGGGATTCGAACCATGCCACCTTAGGTGTACATGGCTGGCGCCTTAGCCGATTGAGCCACAGGTGCCGAGCCAGACTAGATATAGTCTTATGAAATAAAATATGATAAATAAACTAACATAATAATATTAAAATATTTCATAGTTGATATTTACTATGTAACCAGTACTTATGACAGTAAGTACTGTAAATAGTACCCCATACTTAGGCCAATATAGCACATTAAGTACTATTATTTTATAACATCATTTCTTTTACCAAAGATTAATATATGGGTACAAACAATTAGGTTACTTTGTGTTTGTTAAGTCCAAGTTGTAGTTGAGCCCTTCACCCAGAAGGTGTGCTGTACACCCTTACATTGTACCTGTTAGGTGGGAGCTCACCAATCCTCCTCCCTCCTCCCTTCCTGTTCCTCCCTCCCTCCCCACACTTGAATTTAATTGTGTTTTTTCTTGTGTGGACATGTAGTTTTTCATCTCCTTGTTTCATATTAGGATTGAGTACACTGGATGCTGGCTTTTCCATTCTTGTGATACTTAGAAGTTACATATACCACAGTTTACTTATCCATTGGTGAGCTGATGGGCAACTTGAGTTGTTCCTACAACTTGGTGATTGTGAACTGAGGTGCAATAGACAGTATAGTGCAAATTTCCTTATGGTAAAATATTTTTTTCTTCTAGGTAGATACCTGGTAATGAGTTTGCAGGATCAAATCGTAGGTCTACTTTTAGCTCTTTGAGGATTCTCCATACTTTTTTCCAAAAAGGTTGAATTAGTTTGCAATTCAACCACTCCTGTATAAGTGCTCCCCTCTCTCCACACCCATGCCAGCATCTGCAGCTTTGGGACTTGGTGACGCGGGCTGTTCTCACTGGTGTCAGGTGATATCTCAGGGTGGTTTTGATTCACCTTGCTCTGATGATGAAGAACAGTGAGCATCTTTTTATATGTTTGTTGGCCATTCATCTGTCTTTTTGGGAGAAGATTCTATTCATGTCTCTTCCCAGTGACAAATGGGATTGTTAGCTTTCTTTCCTAGTTTGAGTTCTCTGCAGATTCTAGTTACCAGCTCTTTGTCAGATCCACGGCATTCAAATATCTTCTTCCATTCTGAAGAGCGTCTGTTTGCTTTAGTTGTGCCCTTACTGTGCAGAAGCTTTTGAACTAGATCATGTCTCATTTATTTATTTTTTGTGTTGCTTCAATTGCCAATGAAGTCTTCTTCATAAAATTAAAAAAAGAGAAAATTCCAAGAGAAAGTGTGGGAAAAACTCTTGATGATATTGGCCTTGAAAAAGATTTTGTAACATATTTTATTATCTTCTAGGTAAGGTGAAAGTCATAAATCCTCTTATTTTTTATATTGGGAATGCTTACCTGCTTGAATAGTTCAAACTAAAAAGACTGAAAACTATCAAACACAGGTTAAGATGAGGGACAAAAGAAACCCTCATAGTGAACTAAAAATAATTTGAAGTCTGTTATAGAATCACGCTGAGAATTATTTGACATTTTTTTCATAAAGGTAAACATATTCATATCTCTGTCCAAGAAATGCCTCAAGTAGATGTTTACCTTAGAGAAAAAAGAAATGTTCTTACCAAAGGATTAGTATAAAAATATTTGTACAGCTTTATTCATAAAAAGCAATGTGAAATTGTTAATTCAAGAAGTGTGAAGAGTTTGTGATTTTACCAGACTTACAAAGTAGTCTTCCAAAAGGCCAAGGTGCAATATTCTTAGATAGTGGAAAGAAAACATGAGGCCTCTTGGGCTTTGTGTAGTGAACTAAATACATTTTGAAGCCTGTTACGAATAGTCTAAAAAATGTTCATGCCACAGTCCTTGGTTTGCAGTTATCACCATTAGTCTCAATTCCCAATAACATTTACTGAGCTCTGTCATGGTCAGATACCAGGTCAAGGTTTGAAAAGCCTCAGCGGCTAATTGTGTGGTTTATTTCACATAATGTAAGCAGGTTGCTGTGCCCAGGACACAAGATGCATGCTTGGGAAGAAAGTTGGACAAAATTGAGAAAGAAAAAAAGAACCAGACCAAGAAGAATGTTTGGGGGCAAGCAAAATCAATCCTTACACATCAATAAAGTATTTTTAGCAGTGGAGGGTGGAAATCAATGTGTTACTTTGATACAATTTATTTCAAAAAGAGTAAATCTAGGCTCTTGAAGAGAACTGGTAAGACTGAAACCAGGGCACCGACTGAGAAGGGATTGCAGTTGTCTAGGTGTAGAAGGTATGGAAATCAATTGTTCTTTTGTTTTATTTTCTAGAAAAATAGGCTTTCTTTTAAGCCCTCCCATTCTGTGGGATCTATTTTTGATATAATACTAAATTTTTAACTTTTCTTTTTGAATGAAATGGGAAAAGTGATCAATGACCTGCTTGAAGAAATATTGGGGTCATTTTGTGGTCTTTAAGAAATACAGTTTAGCTGCAGTATAGTCAAGAGACTTTTGAAATGTTGTGATATGAGAGGTATAGAAAGTGAACGAAAAACTATATCACATCTTTTAGCTCTTGTAAATTGAAGAAATAATTTTCCCTGAAGTTCCTGCAGTATTGCTTTGGTCCCGTCTGCCTCTTGCTCGGTGAGTACGTTAGTGCCAGTGAAGGATTCTGAAATCATCCTCCTTATTGACCTCATTTTCAAGCACTAGTTTTTCTTGAGTTCTTTTCCGGCCCCAAATAGTATATTTCAAAAATGCAGTTGTTGTCTTGAAATTGTTACCATAGGGCTTGAAAAATTATCATCTTAAGCAAGTCTGAGTAGCTTATATGAAATAGAAAGTGAAGGTTACTATAGAGAATAGTGTGTTTTAAATCTTCCAAGGACTTTTATTGTCTATTTTCCTTCCTCTCTTCTATATATTGAACCAGTCCTCAAATATTGGTGCTCAAATCTCCCTTACTTTACAAGAAACAAGCCCATACAATCTATTCCATTTAATAAATAATGCCATGTTCTAATTCATTCATTCATTCATACATTTATTCATTCAAGAAACAACTGTAAACCCCAAGTGTAAGGTAGTTGAACTACATCAACCACCAAAACAAAGCTCCAGCCCTTATGAAACTTGACTTTGGTGGGAAAGCCCATAATCAAGGGGATAATTAGATAGAGTAAATAAAATCTATAATGAATAGGATATTATTTTAGGAGGCACCAGTTGTGCTGAGATCCAAGTGACAAGAAGCTATTGATAGTAAGGATCATTAAGTTCAAACTGAAAGCAGGGAAAAGCTTAGTGTATTTCAGGAACTAAAAGGTCAGTGTGGCTGGAGTGAAACAACCCAGGCAAGTGTGGTGTCAGATGAGTCAGAGAGATGGGGCGGGGCTGTATTCTTATAATACCAGGGTTCTAACCTGTGTTAAGACTTTTCTTCTAATTACAGTGGAAAGTCCATGGAAGTTTTAAGCTGGCCTTTTAGTAATCTCATTTTACATCTTTAAAAGACAATACTTTTCCCTTAGAAAATGAATTTTGTGTGTTGGCAGGATGTTTGTGTTTTTACTTATTTTTCTATTGGTGGCTGAAAGGTATCCGAACACGTGTGCATTTGGAAAATGTAGTGTGAACACTGGAAAGATATTTGAAGTATGGATTACAGACTTATAATTAGCATGTATTAAATACAAAGAGGTATTTAAAATCAGCAAGGAGATAAACTCTCTAAAATAAAAGCATGGAAATCTTTTCTTTAAAGGGGACAAAAAGTAATGGCCTAATGTAGTCGAGAGTAAAGGCCTTAATATATTAGAGAGTTTCTTGTTTTACAGGGGGTAAAGAGGTCAGTGAGGGTGTTTTAAGTCCAAGTCAGGGAGTTAGGATGAGTTTGCGGAGGCCATGATAAAAAGATAATATTTTATTTATGTGCAGTGTAAAGCTACTACGTTTTTAAAGCGAAAGAATGATGATTATTATTTGTCTTTAAAACATCAGTCTGTCACTTATAATCCATCCTGCCATCTACAAGATCCTATTTCTACGTTCATTACTGTGCTGAAACGATCCCTTCCCAGACCTGCAACTCTTTCTGTGTTGATTTGATAACATCAAGTGTAGTGAGCCCCTCACCCCTGTCTCATTTTCCTATTATAAGCCTTTGACAAGAGCCACTCATCTCTTCCTAGGAGGAAGACCACCTACTGGGTTTCCAGACGCCAGGGTCTCTTGGTGTTCCTTCTTATCTCCATGGAGCTTCCTTGTCATCTGCCTTAAGCTTGTGGACTCGGGAACTCGGCCCTATGCTGAGAGTATGACACTCTACACACTCAGGGTGAGGAGTCACCCACGACTGTGACTTAAGTCTCCTTCATGGCAGCTCCAGAGTCCCACTGTGTCTAGACCCTCTCCGGTGCTTCAGGCTAGAAGACAGGAATATCTCTAGTTACCTTGATTCTGAAGTCCTACTTCAGACACAGGATGCACAAACAGCATTTGTACGACTTGCCAGCTCACTTGCTCCTAGTAACTGAAACCTGGAGCCCTATCATAAAAATGTTCAAATTTTCTGAGTCCTATTTCCTAATTATATCTCAAATTTCTCTTCTACTTCTTTCTAGCCTTGATATCGATAATTCCTTGGCTCAGGAAAGTACTATTTTGGGGTCTCCCTTGGGCCCCATACTCTATTCTATTTCCCCATCATATCCTGTGGACATGCCTGATACTACTCAGCAAAACTGTGCTTCCTGTGAACGTGTCACCAGATTCTAAACTTCATGAGCCTATAGCCGTATCTGCTTGGTTTATGCTGTAGCTTCAGCACCTTCTACAGGGTTTGGAACATATTGTGGCCTTAATCAATATTTACTGACTAAATTAATGGAGGATCAAAAGAAGAATTAGGATTGTGAATACTTCTTAGACCAGGATGAAACATGTCAAAGACCTTGGAAACATATTTTTGTTCAGCTTATTCTTTCCAATATCCTCAAAGGTATTATTACCCGACAATTATTTCTAGTAAAAGCAAGAAGTCAGTGATTGGCAAGGGACTGGGCAAAACAGTTCCTTCCAGAAGCTTTGTGGTAGCTATTATTTTGAACATAGACTGTTCTTAATTATTCATGTCTTCTGATGGCATTCTTAAATTAGTTGCTTCTTTATCCTTATCATGGGGGACTTGTATCTTTTAAATTGAATCCAAACCATTTTAAAATTATTTTTAAATAAAAGAAGCAAACGTTTTTGTAATATTGGCTTGAAAACATGTCCTCTGACACAAAAATAGGAAAATAATTTGTAGGTGCTAGGAGTGTAGTTCGTACTTGGTGAGTGAATGCTCTCTCCATGCCAAATTGGAAAAAGAAGGTAATTGAAATGCCTACGTCCCTTCAATAACTCACTCAGGACTCAAGGATTCATTATAACTATCAAGGCTTTATTGCTTTCCTAGTAGCTAAGGTGGATTTTTATTTGAAAGTACTGGGTGAAATACAGTACACCTGTTTAATATAACACCTTCAGCCAGAAAATATGGAGCCTTACTGTGGTGCCATTATGTTTAGATTATAACTTGTCTGGTCCAGCTATATTAAAAAAAATAATAAAGAAAGAAAACTCAATTTCAACTGTAATTTTCCCTTAGAGGCCACTTATTTGAGATTTTTATTCTCAAAAAAAAAAGTTTCAATCAGTAATTTAGGATGAACTGTGCACAATTAATAAACAGCTGTACACATATATATTTCTAAAAAACAATAAACACATACACCAGTGGTTCTTGTATAAAGGCTAGGTCATTAAATAGCAACAAAAGAACACATAACAACAACAACAATAAACATATGTCTCTGTGATCATTTCGCACTATTTGACTCTGTGTCAAGAAATGTAGAAGTCCTTAAAAAATACGTTTTATTTAAGTTCTCTATAACATTTTAAAATAACCAATCAACTATGATCAAAGAAAGTGACTCTACGATCCTGTGTAAATCTTCCTTTTGGTTTTAATTTGCTACCAGTTGTCTTTTGTACACACAATAGTCCAAATCTCAACCTGGTCTGGCTGCAGATGGAAAGACTTGTAATTGTGCCAAAATGCTGATTTCAGAGAATTTTGAGACTATTTATCTGCAATTGTCAAATGTCTGGATGTAGAATATACATGTAAAATCATCAACTATGAAGCTGTCTCTAACTGGCTTATTTCTACCAGCTACTTCATCAATGAGGGGATTAAGCATTTCAAGGGTTTTCTCTTGGCCATTGTGTAATGATTTACTTATCAACAAATGGCAACCACCCAGATAGTCTCCTCCTTATCTCTATGCTTTTTCCTCTCTCTAGTTCAATTTCCACGTTGTCTCTTTCTCTCTTAGAATTCAATGGAGATATATTCCACATGGCATAAAATCCCTCCATGTAAAAGCATACAATTCACGGGGTTTTTTTAGTATGTTCATAGAGTTGTGTAACTTATTTCAGAATATTTTCAACAGATGAAAAGAATCCCTGAGTTTATAAGTGATCATTCTCTATTCATCCTAATCCTTCTAGCAATAGGCAGCCACTAATCTACTCAATTCTCTGCTGATTTGTCCTTTTTAAACTTTTGTATAAACGGAACACACAATATGTGACACACTCTATGTGGCTGCTTCTTCTTCTTCTTTTTTTTTTTTTTTGTAGAGAAGGAGTCTCACTTTATTGCCCTTGGTAGAGTGCTGTGGCCTCATAGCTCACGGCAACCTTCAACTCCTGGGCTTAGGCAATTCTCTTGCTTCAGCCTCCAAAGTAGGTGCCCACCACAACAACAGCCTATTTTTTTGTTGCAGTTTGGCCGGGGCTGGGTTTGAACCTGCCACCCTTGGTATATGGGACCAGCACCCTACCCATTGAGCCATAGGCACTGCCCAATGTGGCTTCTTTTAGTAAACCTGCTTTCAAGGTTCATCCAGATGGTCGTGTGTTACAGTACTTCAGCTTCCTTTTGATTCCCCAATAATATTCCATTTCATGAACATACTACTACTGTTTATCCAGTCATCTGTTGGTAAATATTTGGATTGTTACCACTTTTGACAATTATGAAAAATATTGTTATGAAAATTTGTGTATATATTTTTAATTTGGACACAATTTATTTTCCTTTTTTTTTTAATTGAATAGTAACTGTGTACATTAATGCACTTCTGGGGTACAGTGTGGGGTTTTCACAAACAATTCGAAACACTTCCATCAAACTGGTTAACATAGCCTTCACGTAATTTTCTTAGTTATTCTGTCAAAACATTCATATTCTACTCATAGAAAGATTCACTTGTACTCTTGTAAGATGAACCACAGAAGTGAACCCTCGAATCCTCCCTCCCTCCACCTATTCCCCCTCCCTTTCCCTTCCCCATATCCTTAGGTTGAATTAGGTTATAGCTTTCATATAAAAGGTATAAATTAGTTTCATAATAGGGGTGTGTACATTGGATACTTTTCCTCCATTCTTGTGATACTTTGTTCAGAAGAACATTCTCCATCCATGTGAACATTAAGGATGTAAAGTTTCCTTCTTTCTTAATGGCTGCATAGTATTACATGGTGTACATATACCACAGTTTGTTGATCCATTTGTGGATCAATAGCACTTGGGCTTCTTCCATGACCTGGCAATTATGAATTGGGCTGCAATAAACATTCTGATACAAATATCTTTGTTGTAATGCGATTTTTGGTCGTCTGGGAATATACCTAATAAAGGAATTACAGGGTCAAAGGGCAGGTCTATTTTTAGTTCTTTAAGTGTTCTCCAGATGTCTTTCCAAAAGGAACGTATTAGTTTACATTCCCACCAGCAGTGTAGGAGTGTTCCCTTTTCTCCACATGCACGCCAGCATCTCTGGTTTTGGGATTTAGTGATATGGGCTAATCTTACTGGAGTTAGGTGATATCTCAAAGTAGTTTTGATTTGCATTTCTCTGATGACTTTTTCTTTTTTCTAAGACAGAATCTCACTTTATTGTCCAGACTAGAGTGCTATGGCATCATAGCTCACAGAGACTTCAAACTCTTGGGCTCAGGAGATCCCTTTGCCTCAGTCTCTGAAGTAGCTGGGACTACAGGCACCTGCCACAATGCTTGGATAGTTTTTTTCTATTTTTAGTAGAGATGGGGTCTCCCTCTTGCTCAGGCTGGTTTCAAACTCTTGAGCTTAAGCAATCCACCTGCCTTGGCCTCCTAGTGTGCTACGATTACAGTTGTGAGCCATGGAGCCTGGCTGGGATGTGACCTTTTATAAGAGGGAGTGAACTTTGATGTGGGCGTGCTCAGGATTGCCTCAGGTGGCTCACAGTGTGTGGTAGTGCATGCTAGACGTGATTTCTCCTGGGGGTGAGACTCGGTGGACTTGAATTCTTCAATGCTGAAACTGATAAAGTCTCCCTGAACAGACTCGTTCAGTAAATCTGTCTCATTACCTGTTTCCTAACATGAAGAGTACACCTGCCAGGACTGGGGGCTTATTTGTGTCAGGCTGAGCATGTTTGGATTAGGTTTGTCTGGGAACAGCAAAGGAACCTTTTCCCCCCCATAGAAGTTAAAATAAGGGACAGGTTTTTGGTAGCTGACATGAAAGAAGTCCAGGGCCAATTTGGTGGCAACAAAGTGACAGCCGTCCTGGAGCCTTCTGCACTGCTTCACATGTGTCTTTCATTCCCAAGGTGACTTTGTGGTTCCAGACCACTAGTTCCAGGCACCAAGACTTCTTTCCATGTGGGAGGAAGGCAAAGGGCTCATCCCTCCTGCTAAAGACACTTTCTCAAAGTCACACACAATATTTCTGCTTATATTGACTGAAAGTTACTCACAAGCCTGCCCTTAGCTGCTAGAATGGCTGGAGAATCAGTGATCCCAACTAAGATGTGGGGTGTTCTCATGTCTCAGGAGGAAGAGGGTTGTCAGTGCTAAGAGGTGCCTGCCGATGTCTGTTGGAGTGTAGATGTATAATCACGGTCCAGCTAGAGGTGACATCATCTCACTATCTTACAATTAATCAAAGAATTTTCTGGGGATGTGTAGTGCCAATTGTTGAGGCCCAAAAGTTCACAATGGATTCAGACAAACTGAAAAGGAACCGAGGGGTCAAAGGTAGCTGTGACATGCCCTTTATTCAATTTGTGGTGGCCAGCAAGCAGGCACAGGGTCAGCCACCTTTGTATAGCTCTAAGGGCAGGCGACCTGGCATAAGAAGCATCTTTTCCCCACAGACAGAAAGCCTTGGGGCCTTATATAGTAGCCAGAACAACAGTAGCTCCAAATTAAACACTAATGATGATTACATAGGAATATACAGCACCTGCTGGCTTTATCATCATTACTCAGAATAAGAGGATGCTGGCTGGTTAGGAAGCACCAGGTGGCCCGTGAGCAGATCATTTGGTCCACGCGCCTTCAGCAGCATTTTCTTCCCATTATGCACCATTCGATCTGCTCTTCTATGCACTTGATTCTCATCCTTCCCTTCTTTTGATAGTTTTTCCTCGACACTCTGACCTCAGCCTGAACAGAGGTGGATCCGCTCCCCAGCTGGGGGCTATGACACTGGGGCACAGCAGCTGTGCAGAAGCTGCTGTCACATCTTACCACGTACACTGGAAGCTGCCTCTGTGAGGCAAACAGCACACTTGGGAAGGGGGGTGACACGGAGAGGAGGTGGCGGGCGGTTTGGCAGAGTCGTTCAGAGCCTGGAGTGAGCCCCAGAGTCAGGCTGCCTGGGTTCAGATCAGCAGCCCAGGTGACCTCTGAGGCCTGGCGTCTGTATCGTTAGGATGGAATGGCAGCAGACCTTTCTTCTTGTGGGGACATGAGATGACCAGTGGACAGCTTGCAGAGTAACCTCTCCATAAACTTAAGTTATTGTTACTGTTAACGGTTGGACAGTGAGTATCCCAGAGCTTTTGGTGTTTCCACGCCTGCCCTCAGCCTTTGTCTGGAGAGTCCTCCATCTACTGCAGCCCTGGGGATCCCTCACTTATTATAATTCCAACCCCAGATCAACCTAGGTTGATGTTTTCTTCCTCTCTGTCTGGCGAGCTAGGCCGTCTGCCCAGCTATTTTCACCATGAATTCTGGGTGGTTTATAGCCCCCTGTGTGATCTGCCAGGTGTGCTGTCAAGGTTCTGTTCTGCAGCTATTATCACTGCCCTAATCATACACCTTACAGACAGAATTATTTCATTATGGTGAGTATTCCTCTCTAGCCTGGTGCTGAGCTGAGTTCTGATCCAAGCATAGCTGCTGGATGTCCTGGGTGCCTTAGCCAACCTTGCCTGTCTCTGCTCCCCCACTGGACTTCTCCCTGGCCTCCTGTTGGCCAGGGTCATGGTGCTGGTCGTGAGCCTCACTCTCAGCACTCCCCAGATCAGGATCAGAGCAGACACTCCAGGGCCTTCCACCAACTGCCTTGAGCCATAGGATCCTGAGGTCACTGGTCTTGCTCATGTGTCGTCTTGGGTGGCAATGTGTGGATCAATTGAGGTCGCAACACCCTCGAGGCAGGCAAACCATGGGAGCAGGAGCACAACTCAGGCTCTGGAGGGGTCAAGTAGGAGGTGGATGGAGATGAGGGAAAAGCCGGCCCTGGAGCGGAGACCTGGGGTCCTCGCCTTTGTCTCTACTGCTATTTATTGTGTGGTTCAGGGTTTCTTTGGCAACAGAGCTATGGGGCAGTTTTCCTGCTTGTCCCTTGGGCATGTCCCCCCTTCATGCTCTTTCACAGACATATCTAGAATTGGGCTCTGCTAGGTGGCCGCCCTCCAAGCTGCCAATGACCAACCACAAACCAACAACCCCCTTGAAGAGGCGTGGGAGTGTGGAGAGCTCGTGTAAAGTTTCCCGAAGGTGAGTGTCTGCAGCGACTTCGCATTTGTCACTTCTGAACTTGAAGCTGCGTCACCTGTGTCCTTGCGGCAGGATGGTTGCCTTTCTCTATGGCGGTGATTTTCAATTGGTGTGCTGTGAAAATTTTTAAAGATCATTAATTAAATCATTTTTGAAAGAAGTTCAAAATCCAGTAAGTATATTCTTTTTTTGGACTGACATAATTTAAGTGTGTCACAGAAGTTTGACTATAGGTTCAAGTGTGCCATGTGATAAAAAGGTTGAAAAACACTGCTCTATGGTGTGGAGATGTCACCCCCGGGGCAGCCGCCTGAGAGCTCCTGGCATCAGACTCTAAGAGGAATGCTCTGCATTACTGTTATTAAAATCCGTAATTACTTAGAACAACTGAGTCTAAAATTGCTCTAAAATTTGACCTTAGAGAAAAACTTCAACTGGTCCTAATCTACAGCTCTGGGGCCTACTGTCCCCACTCACTGATAGGAGATTTATTCACCATGCTCAGATTATTCAAACTAATCTTGGTTTGTACTTTAACATAAAGGGTCACATAAGAGGTTCAGCTCATTTTTCTGTGACTTTTATTTGTTCACCTTGTCATAAAAATGAAAAGGAAGAGAGGGGCTGGCTATTTAGCTACTTCTTTATGCCAAGCTCCTGGCTTGTCTGGAACAGGACAGAAATCAGCTTAGCTTAGCTTTTAAAACGTGACAATCTAAATTAGAGCTAATACTATAGGAACTAGGCGATGAGAGCCAATGGCAATGGGAACATAGTTTTTTGGCATTTGAATCTTTTCATACTTGCATTTCTTCTTCCTGAGCTTTACCTTTTGAACCTTTATCATTTGCACATATGTGATGATATTTTTTAAGCTTGTTTCTGGCAAACTTCGTTTTTTCCCCCTATGAACCATTTGGCTACTTCATTCACGTGGCTGACAGCTGCATCTCTCTTCCAAGGTGCTGGCTCTGCTGCCTCCCTCTGCGGCATCAAGCACGCCAAATTCCTGTATCCTCTACTCCTTATTCCAGGTCAGTGACAAAGAAATTAAACCTCACAATTGCTCAGCTGACCTCTGGCAGACATCTCTGGACGTGTCCTCTGAGCATTGCTCACAGGCTGAGGATGCAGAAGTCCGTGATTACCAGCCACGCCCAGGCCCCAAGGAGTGAAGTGGACCATCAGTTCTCTCCTGAGGACAGGGCCTTAGCTGCGTCCATCCACCACTGAAGGGCTTGGACAGCTTTGCTGTAAAGCTCCCTCTGGTCCTAAGATGTCCCAGTTCCCACTGAAGACTGACCCCTGCTCCAGCATAGCTGTGTCCTCTGAGGCCTTTTCCTTTCAACCTTTGCCCCTTTCCCTGGTCTGCCCCCCGTGTCCTCCCGGCTGTCCCTCTCAGGCTGCTGCCAACATGCTCTTGTCTCTCCTGTGTAGAGAACCAAAAACATCTCCCTCAGTTCTGCGAGGTCTCTGGCTGCCTGGCTGCCTCTTCTCCATTTCCTCGCAGATGTTTCTAAATGTATAACCATCTTTCTTCCATCTGAATCAAAATTGTGAAACTGTTCCAGCTAAAGTGATCAGTAACTTTCCACTCGCAAAACCCCACCAATAGTTTTTGTGCCTCATCTTATAGGACTGACTGCTTGGCCGCATCTGGCCCTGTGACTCCTTCCTTCTCAGGATCCGAGATGCGGCAGTCCGTGTCTCCCTCCACCCCGGCCCCTTCCTCCTGCCTCTTCTTCACTGACTCCTGCTCGTCCCTCCACTCTCAGCCCCAGCATCTCCAAGGCTCCGTGCCCTACTGTCTCTCTCCTGTCATGTCTTCTTCCCAGAAGTTGTCATGGCTGTCATCTTAATCTGTACCTGACTGAATACATGCCAATCGCCGTTTCTAGCTATATCCCTGACCCTCCAGCAAACACCGGACACATTTCCATTCATCTCTGAGCCTCTTTCCTGCAGGACACTTCCATACATGGTGTCAAGTCCATCCTCCCGCCCAG
Source organism: Galagoides demidoff (assembly GCA_963574575.1). Lineage (NCBI taxonomy): Eukaryota > Metazoa > Chordata > Mammalia > Primates > Galagidae > Galagoides > Galagoides demidoff. The sequence continues at coordinate 12,938 of CAUYQV010142025.1, forward strand.
AGCTGTTTCTGCTCCCCTGTGACAGCCCTTGGGGGTGGCCCCATCTCGCTCCTCTGGCCCCTGGCTAGAAACGCAGAGGACTGGGCCAGATTCTTCCCTTTCCCACCTCCCACCCTGCTGCCTCCCTGGGACCCCTTCTTATTCTTCTCACCAGTTTCCCGCCACCAGAGAGATCAGCCTGAAAATAGTGGTTTTCTGTCCTCTCTGGTAGGTGATTTAAAAACTTTTGGGAGTCATGTATGTCTTTGAAAAGTTGACAAAAAATACACATTTGAAGACAATTGCAAGGGATTTGGAGAACTCTGTTGCTCAGCCTGGGAGGTGAATTCACCTGCTGCTTGGCTATATCTGCCCCCCGCCTCGTGTGCTGCACTCCGGCTGCCAGACCACGCACTGTCCCCTACTCCCAGGTGTGCTCAGGTCCCGTGCTCTGCCTGGCCAGGGCCTGTTCCTTCTTCAAGACGCAGCTCCTTCTGGAAGCCTCTCTGAAACCCCCTTTGCCTCTGTCTGTCTTCATCATCTTTGCTGAGTTCATGGTGCCTTCTCTGAGTTTTCAGAACAAATAAAATGACATGTCTGGTTAGTACTTAAGAATCATTCAAGGCCGGTGTGGTGGCTCACACCTGTAATCCTACCACTCTGGGAGGCTGAGGTTGGTGGATCATTTGAGCTCAGGAGTATGAGAGCAGCCTGAGCAAGAGAGAGACCCTGTCTTAAAAAGAGCTGGGCACTGTGGGTGCCTGTAGTCCCAGCTACTCAGGAGGCTGAGGCAAGAGGATTGCTAGAACCTAGGAGTTTGAGGTTGCTCTGAGCTATGATGCCACGCCACTCTACTAGGGCAACAGAGTGAGACTGTCTCAAAAAAAAAAAAAAGAATCATTCAAACTAAGAATCATTCAAAATGCCTCACTGGCTCTTGCAGTCCTGCTTACAAAGGGAAAAGTACTATTTCTGTCCCTTTAATGAAGGAGCCACAGTGATTGGACCAACTCCCATGGAGTTTTTGACAGTGGGGCTATAAACCAAGGAAGATTCTGGATTTTCACGACCTCAGCTCTCTCTTTAGGTGGACTGTGTTTGCTTTGCCATGTTACATACAATTAGTCAATGAGGCAGAAAATTGAATACATCTGTGAGTGCTGGAAGAGACGCCTTCAAAAGGCGACGCCCGCCAAGGGCTGGGCCGGAGCAACCTCCCAACCTAGGAGACTTTATTCAAACGTTATTCTTAGTAAATGAATAAGGACAGCTGATAAGCAATGTGCAATCGTAGTTTTTCTCCTTTTAACTCAGCTCTTCCTTCAAGTCACTGCACAAGTTGATGCCGCAGGGCCTTTTGGTACATGCTGCAGTCCAGATGCTGTGTCCTCGGTGGCCGGGGACTCTTAGGTCAGAGGACGCCAGCATCAGACTCTGTCAAAGACCGAAGACACATTTAGAAGTAGCTGGGTTCTTTTACAGTGGAATGAGAATAAAAGGCAGCAAAAAAATACCCAAGGGGGAATGAGTCACAGAAGCAAGTACAGTCGACAGAGGAGAATGGGACGTTTTGATTAAGACCATTGACCCAAATGTAGAATTTTTAGAAATTTGTCTCTAGTACATATTATGTTTAGCACAAAAATAGCAATGACCTTAGGTCATGGATTCCCAAGTTTTGAGGAAGTAGGTAATTTTGACTGCAAGACAGCAGAAGTATTTTAATCCCTACTCTATACTGGTAGAAGCTTGACCTTGAACTATCATCAGACCTCTAGGGCTCAGCGCCATCATCTGTGAAATGGGGGAGTTGCCCTGAGTAATCTCAAACATCCTTTATATCTTGGAAAATCTATGATTCCACAACTCTATGGATAGAATTGCACAGCCCCGGGCAGTCTGAAAATAAACTACTAAATGGGATTAAAACAAGAAAAGCTAACCGTAGAAGTGGCTAAATTGGGCACAGGAGGGTTAGCCTCTGGTTACATTAGGAAAGAGATTGGTCTATTTTTACTTTATCTTATTTTGTCTGCTCTCCACCCTCTTTGTTGGAGCCCTGCCACCCTGAGCACCACCTCCAAGCTAAGTCTCCTCACTTCTCCCCTTTCTTGAGCCCTCAGATGTTAAGGAGGCTAGAACAGTGCTGCTCTACCTACCCTGGTCAGTCGCTGAGACGTGCCAACCAGGCAGTGTATGCGAGACTGCTTCGTGGCCTGTAGGTCCTCTGGTGTTGGTGACGTGTTTGTCACTATGATAGCAGAATGGGAAGGGGAGGCAGGTGCTCTGCTCCTGCTTCTAAATTGCCACACTGGGAAGTGGCACATAGAGAACTTAAGATTCTCCTTTTCTCTGCATCCCACATGTAACTGCCATTCTTTCTGTCCCGACTCTCTGCTGCCTTTATTCAACACAGCTTCCTGTTCGGCAGGTTGGGAAAGGCCTCAGGAAGCTGAAGGAATTCATCAAGCTGGCATGGTTGGTATACAGGACAGCATGATTTGAGACCCAGCTCTGCCTGCCACAAAGTCCCCAGCTGCTGCCAGGGGATTCCAGGATATGATGCACACAGGGAAAGCAGCAAGGTCCTCCAGAGTCCTTTTGGACATTTGGCGTGCCTGCCACATTCTCACCCCAGGGCCTTTGCACACACTGTTTCCTCTGCCTGCAGGGCTCTTCCCCCAGCTATCTGCCTGGCTCACTGCCCCCTTCTCAGACAATGTTTCAGACTGTTTAAAATCACAGCACTGCACTCCCCTCACTCTCTCTGCTTTACGTCCCTGCACAGCACTTATCACCAGTGCCCTGCACCTCCCTCAGCGCCTGACTCCTGCTCTCTCCACTTGGGAGCTGGGCTCAGCTTCCGTGAGCAAGGGGTGTATTTTGGTTATTTAGTCTATCACTCTCCTCTGCGTGTCCTTGGGGCAGTTCCCCCCTGCTCCTGCCCATTTTGCTCACTGCAGTACTGCCAGGGTCTGGGACAGGGCCTGGGACAGGGGTGGATATGCGCTGGGTGGATTCCTGGGTCTACAGCAGCAGGGGCTGTCGTCCAGGGTTGTGGCGGGGACAGACCAGAGCAACCATTCACAGCAGGGTGGGGGAGCCCTGCCTGCTAAGGGAGCCTGGACACCCCTGGAGGTGGCTCTTCTCCATAGCAAGCCCTCTCTGCTGAGGTGGAAGGGAGCTGGGAAGGTACAGGACGTACTCAGAAAGCAGCGGCCGAGTCAGTGCCACATCCTTACAGTGCAGGCTGGACAGTGTCTTCCATTCAGTGAACTTTACTCCAAAAGTTGGTCTTGAGACCCCGGGTGCCTGTGAGACCAAGGTCCAGTGAGACAAACGGGGGACATGGTTTGCTCATCACAGAGGACCCCCGTAAAGCTGGTGCTCTGTGGTTCCTGCTATACTCCTATCACCCCTGTGCTGCCCACTGTTTTGATCCAGCTGTGTCCTGGGATTCTTGAGCTTAAATCTCAGCTCCAACATTTGATAACTGTGTGACACTGGCCATGTTACTTAAAATGCTCTGTGTCTCTATTTGCTTGTCTGTAGTATGGGCACATTAAAACCTTCTCTGTAGGGTTACTGTGAGGGTCAGATAAACCAAGGAGTGCAATGTCATTGACCTGAGCCTGCCACCTGTTGTCTTGGTAGCAGAGTGTCTGCACAGCTGCTGACAAGGATGGTGGCCGTGATGGACGAGCACCCGCACAGCGCAGTCACAGACAGGAGTGGATTCCAGGTTGGTCTCTGGCAGCCTGATCTCAAAGCCAAGGCCTGGGGTTAAACCAAGATGGTTTCTGGTGATTAAAACAGGGAGAGGGATGGACTGAGTTTGTAAACATAACTGCAAACACACACTTGGTAACTAAGCAATTTGGCAAAGATTCCTACTCTCAAGAAGGACTTTTTCCTTTGAAAACTGGAACAATAGCACACAGCGATGACTTCATGCAGGGCGTTGGGGCGCGTGTCTGGGAGGAGCCATCTCTTCACTGATGGCCTGCGGGGCCCTGAGAGTCAGGTCAGGCACAAATGTAGGGTCCCCAGGGCTCCGGCACAGGGAGGCTCCTCCAGGCTGGGGTCTTTCCACCCTGTTCTTCTGTGGCCATTGTTGTTTTGGCACTACAGCTGCGGTTTTCTCAGTGACATTTTTAACCCAGGCATTTCGTCATGCTCTCGTGCTGGCTTCTTTGCTCTTTCCTGCATCAGGGGCTGTTTGGATCAGAGAATGCATGGACAGGTGTGCAGAGTGGCTGCACCAACCCTGTCCCGTGTCGCAGCACAAGGCTTTGCCCTCTTGACCCCTTGGGCCCACGTCTCTCACTGGTTCCACAGGTTGGGGTGCTGGGGGCTGCTCTTCTTGTTCCTCTAGTCTCCAAATAACATTGCTGCTCACCAGAAAGTAGCATCCCTCATCATGCCACTGTGCTCCCTTTCTGCCAAGGGAAGTCCTCCCTCATGGAACAGTGTGTTTCTTCTATTTGTCCTTCAGACGCCATTGTCCTCTCTCATCACTTGTCATCACTGGCCATAAATCGGCCTCACAGAACTTGAATCACTCACCCTGAGGAGTAAATACTGGAGCTTGTCATAGAGACGCATCAGGATACCCAAATTCAAAAACAATCATGTTTTTCGTTGTTATTATTCAGGATAAAGAAGCATCCTTCTACTTCATGATAGCCAGCGTATGTTTTTTTCTGGTAAGTTGTGCTTGAGATCATACTGGGCAGGGTTGATATTAAACATTCATTTTCTACTCAGCTCCATGACTGAGAAATTTATGAATTCCCAGAACAGCTCTGTTTATAAAAGTTGGTGAGGTTTGAGGCCAGGTTCTTTCAGAAATAGCTTCCTATTCTAAGAATTGAAGATTCTAATGATCTTTGAGTCATATTTTATAGAGACGGAGCCAGAGTCCTTTTGGGGTTGTTGAGATTCCAGCTTTTTCTTTTTTGTTTGGTGAATTATGCACCCCAAAGTTAGGGGCCCAAGGCAAGGTGCTACTTGGTAGGACTGATTTTGTTTATATAAGCCAAGTACCTAGTGATGTTTTGGGGTAGAAAGTTTCCTAGTGGATACACATGGGCTCTGTAGAGCAGGTGTGAGCTTGTAGGTGTGTTGTAGGGGACCATCACCCCTGGCTGACTATAGGTAATGACAACAGCCAGGCCTGGTCATTCACAGGGCACGAGCTCAAACCTCCATGCATTCTGGAGAGCACGGCAGAGCTCTCACCTGTGTGTCACCACAGACAGACACGCAGCCCTGAAGCCCAATTCTTGCCCTGTCTGTAGCATGACCACACCACAGGAGTGAGTGAGCTTCCAAGCACAGTGACTCTTGCTGGGATTTGATAGGCAACACGGGTCCATCTGCACACTAATTTTCCTGAGCGTGGTTATA
>CAUYQV010142028.1:0-39826 GCA_963574575.1 Galagoides demidoff
GGAGGGGGCGGGGAGAGGCCGAGAGGGTATTTGGTGGGACCTCACCTAATGTGCACAATACAATGGTACACTTCAAAACTATTAAGAGTACAAATTTCTTCCCACTACAAATAAGTAAGTGAGGTGATGGTTATGTTAGCCAGTTTGACGTAAGCATTCCACATTGTATATCAAATCAGCACATTGTTCCCCATAAATTCATTAATGTACACAATTATGATTTAATATCAATCTTTGTGTTAAGCATTCTAGATGCAAAACTATTGAACAAAATAAAACAAAAAATAATGCCAAAAAAAATCTTATCCAGCAGAAAGAGATCCCTATTCCAGAGAAGTCATTCTAGTGTTTTGCTTTCTGATGGCAAAACTGAAATGTTCCATCAAGTCTGTCAATGTATTTTGGCTCTGATCAGAGGCTCTCCAAGTGACATTTGCATTATAACCTAGTCCTCCCTACAAATTTCCTCCAGGGTAATAATGTTCTCATCAGCAGATGTAAACCTTCTGTGAGTTTATCAACTAGCCAACTGACCACAACAAGCCCACCTCATCCTTGGACTTTTTGAGGTTCTTAACCTACAAAAAAAAATTAATTTCAAAAAAAAATTTAATTTCATGAGATTATAAAAACAAAATTTATATAAAGAAATTCACAAATTGGGTAAAATTGTCTGACCAAATGTCTCAATATTTAGTCTGGGAAAAAATGGTCACTGTTTCTACAAGGGACATAAATAACATGTGCATTCCAAAACAAGCGGAGATGAGCAACGTGCAAATGGTGCGTGCTTAATGCACAGAAGTGTGAAGAGGAAGAGACTGTGTGTTACTGAGGAAATCCAGGAAAGCATCACAGAGGAGGTGGTAATCAACTGAGCCTCGAAGGACGGTTAGAGGCAGAGTGATAATGAGCAAGGACTGAGAAGGGCTAAGGTGATCGCTGCAGCCAAATAAAATACAGAGGATGGAACGTGTGCTGGGGACGCAGGCAACGGAGAGCAGATCAGATTAGACATGAACTTGAAGTAAAACTAAATTCATGGCCGGGCGTTGTGGCGGGCACCTGTGGGAGTTGGAGGTTGCTATGAGCTGTGATGCCATGGCACTCTACCCAGGGGGATAGCTTGAGGCTCTATCTCAAAAAAAAAAAAAAAAAAAAAAAAAAAACCTAAATTCAAACAGTAGAGGATGATGACATGCCAATTTGGGGATTCTAAACGTCACATGGCAATAATGCAAAACCATCAAATCTTTATAGTGGGGACAGAAACACATTGGAATGAGACTCTAGGAATTAGACCAAGGCTGAAAACTGAAAGGTACACTTTTAACTACTAATCATTTACATTACAATGTAAGAATAATGTACTGATATTTTCTTTTCTTTCTTTTTTTTTTTTTGCAACAGAGCCTTCAGCTATTGCCCTTGGTAGGGTACTATGCCGTCACAGCTCACGGTAACCTCAAACTCCTGGGCTTAAGCGATTCTCTTGCCTCAGCCTCCCAAGTAGCTGGGACTACAGGTGCCCAGCCCAGGCCAGATTCAGACCTGCCAGCTGTGGTGTATGTGGCTGGCACCTTAGCCTCTTGAGCTATAGGCACCACCAATGTACTGATATTTTCTATCCAGATAATTTGATGAAAGCAAATTAAAATGAAAAATGAAGGATGGAGAGCTTGAGAGGATCAGATCCTGGATCAGAATGACATACTTCATAATGAAATACTTCATAATTTTAAGCCTATAAGCCTAGCACTCTGGGAGGCTAAGGTGGTTGAATTGCTCGAGCTCACAAGTTTGAGACCAGCCTGAGCAAAAGCAAGACTCGGTCTCTACTAAAAATAGAAAAAATCTGAGGCCAGAAGATTGCTTGAGCCCGAGTTGGAGGTTGCTGTGAGCTATGATTCTACAGCACTCTACTGAGGGTGACAGCTTGAGACTCTGTCTCAAAATAAACAAACAAACATAATTTTAACTGAGACTCCCAAGTATCTCCTCACGGTCCAGGAGATACCATGTATTTTTTTGCAAGAAAAGCCTGGTCTATTTATGTTGCCATGGAAATATTAAAACCTAGAATACATCTATTTTTCTAAGAATTTAGTGGAAGGTTATTATGGCCAAGATATGCCTTTATGCAAAATTTTATATGTGGAATCAGAAAAAAATCAGGAACTCTCTGAAACAATTTCTGTGTTTGGGGAGTTAGAGCAGATGTAGAAAGATAAGAAAACTCTTCTTTGAGTAAAAATTAGGTATTTTTTTTCTAAAGGCATATATAATTGAGAGAGAAGATGCTATTGTATTGGTCATTGCCTCTCAAAAGCCAGATGTTTAAGAACTGGAGAACTTTAATTTATTAAGTTCCAAGAAAAGGAGATGTACTTTAGGTAGAGATTTCAATTTCACAAAATCACCATGTGTGAAGCTTCAGGCTAGTTACAAATTTCACTTGCACACAAGATTGGCCATAAAGTGAAAAAGCAAAAAAACAGCCAGTATTGCTGGGAAGGCTGTTTAATTGTTTATTACCCAGAAAGTGTCACAGTGCTACATAAATGAGGAATCTATTTTCAGTTCAGACCTTAAGCAGGAGTGTACACTAACATCAAGGGTCTTCTACACAGTGTGCAAACCTCCAGGAGAAAGGACAGACAGGAGGAATAAGACAGATGGACCACCAGCCCTCAGAGGTGGAAAATGACCTGTGGCATCACTCTGTCATTCTCAGAATCAGAAAGCAATGATTGTAACACTCAGTCATCAGCAATTAAGGTCCAGGAATTGCAAGAAATCCTGGCTAAGACCAGAAATAGAGGGCACAAAATGAGGAGTGAGCCACCCTGTAAGAAATTCCTTTGCTAACTTGCTTAAAGGTTCTGACTAGTTCCCTTAAGAAGAGCTAGATCTTTATATCAAAGCCAACCATGTACCCTACTAATGATGATTATAATTCACTTCAAATGTAGGTCATTTGTTTAGAGAATAAACAAACACATGGCTTGGTGCCCGTAGCTCAGCGGTAAGGGTGCCAGCCATATACACGGAGCCAGGCAGGTTCAAACTGGCCTGAGCCAGCTAAACAACAATGACAACTGCAACAAAAAAATAGCTGGGCATTGTGGCAGGTGTCTGTAGTCCCAGCTACTTGGGAGGCTGAGGCAAGAGAATTACAATTGATTCTGCAATTCCTTTGCTAGGCATCTACCCAGAAGGAAAGAAAAATCATTTTATCATAAGGATATTTGCACTAGACTATTTGAACTAGCCCAAGAGTTAGAGATTGCTGTAAGCTATGACTCCACAGCCCTCTACTGAGGGCAACATAGAAAATATTTTTTTGTCTCAAAAAAATAAATAAAAAAACACAATCTTTAATCTAGCCCCACTGAATTTCATTTCCCCATCCCTGGATAACCTCTTAGAAGAGCCTATCATTTTCTTGGTCATTTTCAGTTGTAAGAACCACCCTACTTCAATATCTCAGGTACTTAAATACACGGTCTGGGCTACATTAAAACTTCAATCTCACGTCCTATTCCAAGCTTCTCTCCTCTACTGACTTGTGCCAAGCACCAAGGCTTAGAGACCTACATAAGGAAGGGAACGCAGGCATCCTTTTGACCACTTCTTCTGACTTGTGCTTCCTTTTCTGCTCATCGTTTTGCTTCTGGTCCTTGCATCGTCTTGACTAGTAGAATGAATATTGGAAGGAGAAGGGCAAAATGTTAAACATGTGTGCCCACCCTGGGTGGCCACCATGCCCTTGTCTTCACAACCATTCCCTTTTACCTTGAGGGACTCTTCCCACTATGGTTTCTTGATGTGGATATATTGTGTCCTCCGGAGGCCCTTTTATAACACTCTCCTGCAGACTACCCCAGCAGCTCACCCTACAGGCTGCCTCTGTAATGCACTATCCTCACCCCAGAAAGCAGCCTTCTTGGAAGAATGATCATCAGAATTCCTTCATCCCTGTCACTTTCTATTGCATGCACTTGGCTCAGAAGGAATGTTCAAATCCTTGCCTGAAGAAATGAGAAAAATGTAAGTTGTTTGCATAAATTCTATTCTGTCAAAATATATTCCTATTTTTAGGTACTAAATATTATACCCATTTGGCAGAGAATTGTCTGATAGGACAGAAAGTGAAAAATTAGCTGGAAATAATGTAATAAAGGGGCAGAGCTGAACATTTATGGAGTTTCTCCTGTATGTTAGAACCTATACTACAAAAACTACCACTATTTTACAAATAAATAAGTTGGACTAAAAGAAATGGAAGGCTTAGTTATAGTGAACAACCATCATTTTGTTGTCTCAGTTATCCTGTTTTTCTGGGAACTTTTCTACCAACTCCCCAACATTTTCTGGGACCTGAACCCTGACATAAACATACACATATGTACTATCAACATAGCTGGGAAAAGGAAAGCTTTAGTGGGATTGAAAACGAATACAACCTGTTCAGAAAGAGGTATGGAGAATTCTCAAAGAACTCAAATCAGACCTCCCATTTGATCCTGCAATTCCTTTGCTAGGCATCTACCCAGAAGGAAAAAAAATCATTTTATCATAAGGATATTTGCACTAGACTATTTATCACAGCTCAGTTTATAATCACCAAAATGTGGAACAACTTAAATGCCCACAAATCCAGAAATGGATTAACAAGCTGTGTTATATGTATACCATGGAATACTATTCAGCCATTAAAAAGATGGAGACATTACAGCTTTTGTATTAACCCGGATAGAGTGGGAACACATTCATCTTCATAAAGTATCACAAGAATCCAACGTACTCGATTCTAATATGAAACCAGTGGATGATCTAATGCACACCCACATAAGAGAAAAATTCAAATCAATTCACGGGGTGAAAAAAATGCATGGGGGGAGGGGAATGAAGAAATATGGAGAAGGGAGGGGGGATGAGTGTGCTCCCACTTAATGGGCACAATGTTAGGGTATATGGCACACGTCTTGGGAGCAGGACACAATTATAAGAGGGACTTTGCCTGACAAATGCGAACATTATAACCTAATTTGTTGTACCTTCAATTAACCTTAAACAACAAAAATAAATAAATAAAAACTTAAAAAATAAAATAAAAACAAATATATAAGGAAAGCTTTACTGCTCCTAGCCTCAGCCTTACCTGTCATGTCTACCGTAAAAGAGAGGAAACCTTATACAGCCAGAAATGAAAATGTGGCAGATTAGCAGAGGTAAGAGATCCAAAGAACTTCCTGGCTCTGTGGTGGTGTTTTCTGCTTCTTGCTGATTCTGAGTCTCAATTTCATTCTCTCCTTTGGATTCCATCAGACACTCCCTCTGTCTTTGAGCTTAGACTAGAATATACTGTTTTCAACCAAATTGCCCTTAACTAATGCATCAGCTCCAGGTCTGAAGCTTGTAAGAAGTGAAACAAAGGTACAAACCTGGGTCTGCATGATTCCAACATTTGTTCCACTACCCACATTCCCAAGAGTGTGGCTGATCAAGAGTAAGTGTGCGTCTGGGAAGCATAAACAGAACTGCAGCAGCCAGAACTTAAAGTGATCATCCAAAAATAATCAGGACTGATCAGTTTCATAGCTACTGACCGCTTTGGCTCTGAAACTAAGACACGTTCTGGATAAATTGAAGAATGTTCACCGGAGAGTCATAGAAGATGATTAAAGATTTGGGAATGAGAAAAAGCACACAGTCTATATCACCTCCACAATTCAATGGATACATCATATCCTGCACCCAAACATCCTTCTTACTATGGTCTTCTACCGCTTATCAATTTTTCTATGAATTTGTTTCATCTGCCCAAATAAGGTATGAACTTTTTAAGGAGTATCTATTATGCTTTCTGTTGTATTCAAAAATGAAACATATTGGATATTGTGCTAAATGAATTAAAATTAAAAGAACACAGCTTATTCAAACACAAGAGGATAAAAAAAAACTTAAAATAGTGTTTGTACATACGAATCTACATTGATGTGAACTGATTTTTCTCTGTATTGGTACCAGAAGAGGATGAAGAATTTTCATATATGAATATAAAATGTTCAAATTAGCATCAAGAATAAATTTCCAAAGTGAAGCAATTGTTAAACTGTGGAATATGTCACGAGGCGGGGCGCAGGGGGACATAAAAGAATCAGCTTCTCCACTGATCTATTTTTCATTGTGTTGGGCAATTTGGGTTTGCATCCTTTTAATGTTGTCTCACTTAATATTAAGTTATGGACTTCATAACCCTTCTTAAGTCTCTCTAATACCTGTGAAGACATCAGACAAAAGTGGAATTTCATCTTCCTTTCCCCATTATAATATTTCATGTCCATTATACCTAAGACATATGGATTTTGTTATAATGAAACTCAGATACTAAAAATCTATACTTTTGGCAAAAACAAACAACAACAACAAAACAAAAAACAAAAAACACAGTACTGGGAAAACTACCCCAAAGTAAAAAAATACCGTACACTTGAAAGATATTCTTATTTACCTGATTCTATCATCTGAAAGTTACGAGAACTAAAGGGAATCCTGAAATAATTATGTCAAAGCATATTATAAAAAAAAAAAGTTGGGATTTTGCTTTAAGCCACAATGTGGTCACCAGGAATCCATTTACCATCTTACTTTATGCAACTAGAAAGCCAAACAAAACATACAAAACATCTCTTTTCAAACATTGTTCAGCAGGAAATCTAAGACAGGGACTTCTGAAAGGCAAGCAAAGTGAGATGAACCCTGATGTTGCCTGATCTTTTTGCCTGAGGACAGTTTCTAAGCAGCAATACAAGTAGTAGAAAATCAAACAGCAGTGGTATTAAGTTAAGCAGGCATAGTTTTGATTTCAAGGGTTCCAACACAGAATTTGTGAGAGAAAATAATAGACAGATCTCTGGAGACATTCAAATCCTTTCAGACTTTGGCTGAACATTACTATGTTTGAAGATGTATGGTAACTTACCACACCCAGGGAAAGAACCACCAGAAAAGAGTGAACAGAACAATTTCTGGAGCTCACACAGGTCAGCAATAATTTAGGTGATCCACCAGGCAGAGGAGAGAGACCTCCTAATTCACAGAGCATTGGTTAGACTCCTGAGAAGGCTATAATAACCTAGACCAAATTTTCCTTGGTGTGAACTTACCCTAACAAAACTCAAAAGCACATCTCTGCACTTCGGAAATCTAAAGCTTAAAAAGAAAAATAAAAACCCAAAAGCATTTGACTAATTCCAAGTGACTTAACTGCATCCCAGAAAAAAAAATTCAATAATATTTAAGGGAATATAGAAATTTCTAGGATACGAAAATGTAAAATTGAGTTTCACTAATAGTAAATAACAAGCTACCAGGTAACCAAAGAAAAAGGGGAAATAATGCCTCCTAACCAGAACAATCAGAACAATCAGAACAATCACTAGGAACAGATTTAGAAATAACATAGACAATAGAATTAGCAGGCAACACAATAAAACAGCCATTATAAATATACTCCAGATGTATAAGAACAGGCTGAGAATAATAAAATTATCTTTTAAAAATACAAATAAAAATACCATAGTCAAAATGAGAAATATGGTGGATGGGATAAACTTTAGATTAGATATGGACAAATAAAAGCATCCTAAACTTGCAGATAGATTTTATGCTAAATAAAACATAGAACAAAAATAAGATTAAAAAAAGGAAAAGAACATCAGGGACCTTTGGGATGACATTAAGCATTTAGGATATTTGTAACTAAAGGCCAAGAGGGGAGAGTCAGAAAAAGTGAGGAAATCATAACCAGAATGTTTTAAACTTTGAGAGCAATCTATATCAAAGATCTATAAAGCTCAGTAAATCCCAAACGTGGAAAAAAGAGGAATAAAAGAGGGCGGCGCCTGTGGCTCAGTGAGTAGGGCACTGGCCCCATATACCGAGGGTGGTGAGTTCAAACCCAGCCCTGGCCAAACTGCAACAAAAAAATAGCTGGGCATTGTGGCAGGCACCTGTAGTCCCAGCTACTCAGGAGGCTGAAGCAGGAGACTTGCCTTAGCCTAAGAGCTGCAGGTTGCTGTGAGCTGTGATGCCAAAGCACTCTACTGAGGGTGACAAAGTAAGACTTCATCTCTTAAAAAAAAAAAAAAAAAACTACACCAAGGCATATGAATTGCTAAGAGGAACAGTAATGATGGCACAAAGATAGGCATGATCACAGACTTCTCCTCAGAAAGTACGGAAGAGAGAAATCTTTCAGGCACTTCATGTAAAAAGAGACTATCAACCTATAATTCTATATCCATCAAAAATGTCCTTCAGAAATTAGGCAAAGATTCTTTCAAACATACAAAAGTAGAGAGAATCATTGTCTGACAAAAAAAATATATTAAATGGAAATTTTCAGGCAGAAGGGTAATGATGGAAGTTGGGATCTGAATCATGAAAGAAAAAAATAGGAACAATAAATACACGAATAAATATAAAAGACTTTCTTATTTTCAAAATCTCTTTTAAAATAACTAAGTGAAACAAAAATAATAATGATAGATTGTGGAGTTTATAATAGATAAGGAAGTAAGATAGATGAAAGAAATAATACAGAATACAGGGGAGTGGGATGACATTTAGACAATAGCGAGGTTCTTAGTAGTACACCAGGACTTGAGGATAGACTATGAGAAGTTAAAGATTTATATTGTAAACCTGCTAAAATCAAACAATGACAACAAAAGATTATAGATAATATGCTAATAGGGGAGACAGAATAAATTAAAAAATAATTTTAAAAAAGTTAAGAGAGTAAAGAAGAAAATAGACGGAAACAAAAGAAAACATAACATAAAACATGCTGACCATCATCAGTCATTAGGGAAATGCAAACTAAAACCACCATGAGGTGCCGCCATATACTTTCTCAAAAGGCTAAAATTTCACTCATACCAGCTTTGGGGGAGGGTGTAGATCATGTGGCACTCTCCTATACCGCTAATGAAAAATGCCAAAATGATACAGCCACATCGCAAAGTAGTTTGTCATTTTCTTTCAGAGTTAATCCCACACCCTATAATCCAGCATTTCCAATCCGTAGGTTGCTCACTTAAAGCCTTTTATAAATGTTCATAGCAGCTTTATTCACCATTGTCCTGCATTGAAAATAACTCCAATGTTCCTCAACAGGTGCTCAGATAAACAGACTGAAACATCCACACCATACATTACTAATCAACAATAAAAGGAAATAAACTACTGATACAGCTAACAACGTGGATGATATGTTCAATGTGAGAAGCCAGACACAAAAGAGCACTTACTGCATGTTTCCGGTAATATGAAATTCCAGAAAATGCAAACGAATCTATACAGACAAAAAGCAAATCAGCAATTGCCTGGGTGGGTGGAGGGTGGAGGGGGATATGTGGGTTTATGCCAAAAGGACCTGAGGAAACAAACATTTGGAGACAGTGCAAATCTTTATTACGGTTGGGATTATAATGTACCTATATTTGCCAAAACTCGTCAAAGTGTACACTTTAAATGTATGCAGTTTATTGTGCACAACGTAGACCTCAATAAGGCTGATTTTAAAAAATGGGAAGAAAATAAAGGACATAAAGCAGTGTTATTAAGGGGATAGCATAATGTTACTGAGAGGCCCCCACTTGGCTAGGTTTATCCGTAGTTTGTTTCCTTGCATTGCTTAGTAGCATTCTAGTGCATGTATGTTTCCTGGTTTGTTCATCCATTCACCTGTTGATGTCCGTGACTTATTCCTGGTGAACACTTCAAACCAAAGACGTGCTGTCCCCTTCACAGGAGTCCTGAAAGCATGGGCCTGGTTAGAAACCACAGCACGAATGATCCCTCTCTACCTCCTACAGCAATGTTTCCGACTTTGGCTGTGTGCCCACAATTGTTCCGCCCTTCCCCAAACACGTGAATCTACAGATGTGTTTATAGATTACACTTTAAATTATAGTTCTGTCATATCGCAGTCTTCCCACAGCACTTAAAAGAAACCAAATGAATTGTTTATTGAACGCACTAAGTGATCAAATGAATAAATGAATGAATAAAGTGAATTTCTATGAGGATTTCAAAACTCAACACAGCTGTCTATATTATTTATTTACATAAGAAATGCTATTTTCTTAACATTTCTAGAATATCCTCTCATAGAATATCCTCTCTTAATATCATTGAAATACAGTAAAATTTTGGAGTATCATATATTTAGAATTTGGAAGAATTTGCACAATGTTTATCTTTGCATTGTTGAAAAACAAATTCACATGGCCAAAAGTAATATAGTGACGTGGTGCTGAGGGGCACCTTTATTTTGTATGTCATTGCAAAGTTGACAAATGGCTTTCACAAGCATTATCTTAGTTAAGCCACTTAGGAGCACTGTTTTACCAATAAGCAGTTGCTATGTAAGAATACTCACAAACTCTGTTGGTACAACGAAGAGAAATTTCTAAGGGCTTTTTCTAGTTACCATTTCATTAATCTGTTTTAAATGAGAAAGAGAGAAGGAAAGTAAGAGTTCTCAACACAATTATGTTTTGAATTACAATTCAGAATTGTCATCATTTTTACAATTGTCCCCTTGGTTAGTCTGCACTATAGCATATTTCTTTGTAATATACTGAAGTTCCCAACTGACTGTCAGCCCTCCCTCCGCAGACTCGCTGCCCCCTCAGCTTCTGTGACTCTATTCTGTCCACAATCTTCTCTCAACCCTCCATCCCATTCTTCCTGTTTCTTCCACAGGCTCATCCTTGTCCATTCCCTGCTAAATGCTAAAGTTGTCCAGGTGCCATTACTGACCATCTCCCTTGTCATTCTATATGCTCTTCCTAGGAAGCCACATGATTCCAGAAACTTCAATTCTAAGCTAAGACTAAAACCACTGTCACCAAAACCAACCTCTCTCCTAAGTTCAGAACAAACGTTATAGGTAACCAGAAACATCTGTACCCCCCTAACACTTTGGGATTTTTTAATAAAATAAATTAAAAATAAAATTTAAGAAAGTCTAAAATATGACTCAAAGTCCATGTTTTTTTTTTCTCTTCTCATGATATCTGGGGGCATGAGGGTAGGGAGAAAGAGAGCATGAAAGACCCTGGGTTCTTCCCAAGACTCAACTCAGAACTCAGATTAATGAAAATACAGCATTTGAGAATTCCAAGTGGCCCTTCTGGGGACAATAGAAGCAGATGGAAAATGGAGCTCTGGTTCCATTCCAGGAATGTAGAAATCTGCAGACTATTGACTCTGTATTCATACAACTTTTATCAATGTCTTCATTTTAGACTGATTCTATACTTTATAAATGGTAGCCCTTCCAATGTAAATAAGATCTATATAACTTATATATCACATATGGAGTACGTATGCACCTCTTGATTTTGCTACGTGATTTGGCAGCTTGTCCCCAAGAAATGAGTGTCTATTCTCCTACTTCTTAAAGCTAGGCTCAACTTCTGATTCATTTTATCAATAGAATCAATGGAAATGACATTTAAAAATTTTGAGTCTCAAATGCCCCTTACCTGCCTGCTTCTTTTCTCTCTTGAGACTTTGCCTCTGCATTTAAACAAACCTCAGTTAGACTTGTTTAATGCTAGATGCAGAGAGCTCACTTGCTCTGAGCTGAAATCCCACAGCTCTGAAAGAGTCCGGCCAAAGTCAGTAAAGCCACCCCAGTCGGCCCTAAGTACATGACCGATTCCAGAAGAGCTGCCCATCAGAGCCCAGCCCAAACCGCCAACCCACAGACTTGTTAGTCTATAAAAACTTGAAAAAATAAAAAGAAAAGAAAATACTTTGTAGATAATCAAACTATATCCCAACCAAACTTTCTTCTGCTCCCTCCTTGTTTTATTTATTAGAATTTCCTTCTACTCAGTGGACCAAGGCAACTTTTTTTTCCCTTTAAAATTTTTAATGTACAGGAAATGATATAGAATAAGTGCAAAGTCAGATAAATTAACTTTTTTCTTAATGCTTGTGATCCTGAAAAGAACCCGCTATCAACCCATGGAAACTGCTTGGGTGTTTTCATCAGTTGTCCTGGCGTGTGCTGAGGTAGGCCACTCACCCACATTCCCAGCAGAAAAAACAGGGGCTACCATGGTTGGCAGGTTTCAGATCTCCCTCGCTCTCAGGGTTGGGCTCCGATCTAGGTCTGGGACTTGATAGGGAATCTCCGGTAAAGGTTGGTCTGTTTTCACATTGGTGGCCTGTAACTGTTGCCCCAAGTCAGGCCTAGTTGGTCAAATGCACACTCATCACACTTTGCCTGCTGTTGTAAACTGCTGACCAGAAGAATCAATGCAGGTCTCATATTCTGTAAAAGGTTCTATAGCCTGACGCTTCATCTGCCTAAAGAAAGCACGCTTGTGGACCAGCTTGCCTTCCTCTAAACATCGCCTCGGATTCTTTTCCCGCCAGCAGCACTGTGAACTCCCGTTTGGGCTTATGGCCCTGAGCTCCAGAGCAATGCTCCAATGCAGCTGTACGCACAGTGGGACTGATTCTTACCTGCTGCACTGACTTTCAGCTCCTCTGTGGTGGGCAGCTCCACTCTCCTGGCCTGACAGCTGCAGCCCTCCACCCAGACAAGAAGACCTCAACTGCTGTCACCCCTGCCCTGTCCCCTAGAACTCTACTTTCCAGGGGTCACTCTTAATACTTTCTTCTCCCTCATCTTCTCACATTCAATCTCATCAGATATTAGTATTTCCAAATATCAAATATTTTTGAAATTCTTTTTCTTTTTTCTTCTGTGTCAGACACAAATCTCAAGCACATCATCCAATTCCCTTGAACTCCCTTCTTTCCTAAAGCTCTGACTGAATCCCAGTCCCAACTAATTACTTGTCCTTGAAGCCCAAGTTTTCCGGGCTTCTGCCAACTCTCAGACATGGCTAAACAGGGCACCTTGGAATGTGGCCATCCCTCACAGAACGCAGGATCCGGCCTCCTGTGGTGATGCATTGTTGAAGGTGCTGTATGACACAACTGCAGTGTATTAACTCTCCATGGGGTGAAAACAGGAGACAGGAGGGATCCAGGAAGATAAATTTGCCCTTCTTCATTTTTTCATAGACCAACTGCAGTTTTCCTTTGTGTCCTGTATGGCGTATGTCAACATTGAGCAATGTACTTGCCAATTGACTTGTTCTGTCCCTTCATAGCTTATTGAAAGTGGTAGCCATCATGGTAAGACATCACTTGTCATTTGCTACATCCAGTTGTCATCACTGCACATTACCTGGCATGTAATAACCACTAAATAATGGAAGCTATTGTTATGATACTATGACACTATATAAACCAAACCTGACATTATTATTCTTTTCCCAGATATTGTCTATAATATATTTCTTATGCATTGATTTATTTTCATTCATTTTATCAAATATAAACCAAACAGAGTCTTCTATAAAAAGTTTGGAAGAATATACCCAAATGTTAATAATGATGTTTCTGTGGTGAGATTCTATGTTTTTGCTGGTACATTATTTATTTTTTCTTTCCTTTTCTTTCTTTTTTTTTTTTTTTTTTGAGACAGAGTCTCACTTTATTGCCCTCTGTAGAATGTTGTGGCATCACAGCACACAGCAACCTCAAACTCCTGGGCTCAAGTGATTCTCTTGCTTTAGCCTCTGAGTAGCTGGGACTATAGGTGCCCACCACAACACCTGGCTATTTTTGGAGATAGGGGTCTTGCTCTTGCTCAGGCTGGTCTCGAACGTGTGAGCTCAGCCAATCCATCCACCTTAGCCTCCCAGAGTGCTAGGATTACAAGTGTTAGCCACTGTACACAGCCTTAATTATTTTTTCTAAAAAATTAAGGGGAAAGAGGAGAGGGAGGGGAGGGACGAGGGGGAGGTTGGGTAGAGGGAGGGTAATTGGTGGAACCACACCTACAATGCATTTTACAAGGGTACATGTTAAATTTATTAACTGTAGAATATAAATGTCTTAACACGAAAACTAAGAGAAAGCAGTGAAGGCTATGTTAACCAGTTTGATGAAAATATTTCAAAAGATATATAAAACCAGCACATTGTACCCCATGATTGCATTAATGTACACAGCTATGATTTAATAAAAAAATAAATGATCCACCATTTAAATGCATATATTATGTTACTCCATACATTAAAAATATAAGGTATAGAGTAACATACATTATATTCACAATTTTAAAAAGCTGTAAACTTTTAAATCCCAGTTATTATGAAAGCAATAAGATTAATAAATGATAAATAACAGACAACATTAATAAACAGCAAGAAAAATCAATCCTAATCTTACCTGTTTAATGATATGTTTGGCATTTAAGTTAGCCTAAGCAGTTTTATTACAAGTTTTTGTAAGAATTACTGAAAAATTTTAAAATGTTTCCCTAAACCATAAATACCTAAATAGCCCAAGAAACCTGAAGACCCCAGAGGTGAGAAATCCTACAGGTGCTGAAGTCCAAACTCTTCCATAAGATTTGAACTTTGCTCTTAAATGGAAATCTGCCCCATTAGGAACTAATATGCAACTTTCCAAAAGGTCCTCTGGAAAGGTGTGTAAAACCTCAAAAGAAGTAGTTGCTTTTGTTTTTTGAAAGCAATGACCTACTTTGATATCAATGTCCCTAAGACTCTTCAGATGTTTGAAGTTAATAAAATGACCGAGCATATTAAATAAGGTGCTGCTCAGATTCCCAGGATACAGGCTTGAAGCTGGACAGCTTTACTAGATTATCTCTAAATGATGTCTCCATCTCCACTTTCCATTCTAAGATTAAATAAGTCAGCTAAAGCAATGACTGATAGCAAGACCATCTGGATTAGATCTTCTATGTAATTTACTGAACAGCACTTTGCGTGCCCAGGTTTTTCCTATTTGAAAATTCTACCAGTTTGTCTTTGAGGGACTGAAATGTTGCTGAAAATAGACCCAAATGTAAGCTACGTAAATGTCACAGAGTGACTGATAAAAGAACACGCCACACACTATCCACATGGTACTGACAATGCACCCTATGTCAAGCCACAGCAAACAAACCTGTGTTTCATTCCATTGCTCATTTCTTTACATAAATACTGCCCCCAGTAGGGTTTGCTGTCTCTTGTCTTCACTGCCCTTGCCGTCACCTGTGTACTCTCCTCCCAGCTTTACTTAATTCAGAGCTTTAATTCACAGCCTGAAGCAGAACAGGTTCCCTTCTAAGTGCTGACCCACACACCAATCTGACAACAGGTCGCTGCTAGGGACAGATGCCTGAGTTTGAGTTGCTGTCCTGGAATCTCCAAGTATTTCACTTTCCTCCATTCTCTTATTGAATAAAAGAAAGGTAAGTTTGAGCATTTTCTAATGGGTGAAATCATTCATAAAAGAAAAAAAAGTCGAAGAAACTTTAAACCCAATTTCTCAAGAAACAAAGGGATACCATCTACAGAAAAATAAAAGGAAGGAAATCCCCCGAAGATGGGGCTAACACAGTGAAACAAACTTGTCAGTCTCCTATCTCTCAGGAAGGGATAGTCTCTTAGAAGCAGTCTTTACTTTGAAATACCTTTCTTTGGCGGCATCCTGGGGGTGTCTTGTTGGGAGGTCTTGGTGGCTGGCTGGCTCAAAGAGGGATTCCAAGTTGAAGGGACAAATGTTTCGGGTTTGAGCTAGCACGTCCACACACTCCAGCCTGCCACTGGACGTGCTCCCCTGGTGCCATTTCACGGTCTGAAACTTAAGAAGGTACTAATTTCCTCACCATTAAATTTTCATGAATGTTTAGTTTGCCATTCAAGGGATGGAGTAATCGGGTCAAAAGGGTTGTATTTGGGGCTCATGTTAGAAATAAAACTAAACTGATCATGTAAATGCTACGCAGAGCAAATCTGGCTTCAATCCACTCTGCGTGTGCTAACTGGTCCTGTTTTTAGTGCCTTCACTGTAGGGCTTTATCCTAATTGTATGTACTGAGGGGAGTGTAAGTGAGTGCACTCTTCAAAAGGTGAGAAATACCAGCCACTCAGCATACTTGGCAAATTAAATGAGTAAGTAACAAAGATACTCCTACAGTTGGTGGTTTAAGCAGCAAAGCTATAGCACATTCAACTTAGCAATCAATTTCCAATGAGGGGAAACCTGGAGATGGTTGTATCTATTTTCCCAACTTCTCTGAAAATAAGCCTTGCTATAAGAGGACATTTCTATGTTTCTGGGGAAATACAACTTTTTCCCTCTCTGTTGAAACTGCTCATGGGAAAGTAGTAATCTTTGCTTTAGAATAATAAACTAAAAAGATGTTCAACAATGAAAAGAAAGAAAGGCCCAGAAAACCCTGGGATGTAATGCCTCAGAAGAGTCTGACTTTTTAGCGTGAGGATACAGGCATTCTCTGGTTACTTTAGTGATAGCAGACGTGGCTGCACTGACCTTGGCAAGAGGAAGAATGTTTGGAAATGGATCCGGCTGGCACATTTACACCAGAGCAGCTTTTGGCTTTGCAAATTGATTTGTGCACCGATCTGGCCATTCCAGAACATACAGACTGGTCGATAGATTTTAGTCCAGTGTAGCACACTCCAAATTACGGCTTAAAAAAAACCTCTGTGAGAGTGACATCCACCTAGTTTTTCTCTATTCTAGGCATTAGATCTTAACTAGAATAGGAAGATAAACAACAGCTGATACAAGTTCTTATATTTAAAGACACCCAGAGTGTTTTATTAACTTGGAAATTTATAAAAGAAAAAGTTTTGTTGCAAATTACTTGATCTATAATCCAGAGTGAGAGCAACGTGAAATTTGATTTCGATTAGTTTAAGTAGAAATGTATAAAATAGCCCAAACACTATTCTGAGAAAACCCATAACAAACCTATGAATAAATTAACAAAAGATGCTTTGCAAGCACTGTATCCAGAAAATTATAAAAATTATACTAAAAAATTGAAGACAAATCATTAAAAAGAACAGATGAATTAAGCTACATTAAAGTAAAAATTTCTATTTATTGAAAGATGCACTAGACTGTTTATCACAGCACAATTTACAATTGCCAAAATGTGGAAACAGCCTACCCACCAACCCAGGAATGGATTAACAAACTGTGGTGTATATATATACCATGAATATAGAATACTATGCTGCATTAAAAAAAATGGAGACTTTACATCTTTTGTATTAACCGGGATAAAAATGCCACATTATTCTTAGTAAAGAATCACCAGAATGGAGAAGCAGGAATCCTATGTACTCAATTCTGATATAAGGACAATTAATCATCTAGTACACAGTTGGGGGTGGGGGAATGGGAAAGAAGAGAGGGAAGTAGGGAGGGGCTGGGGGTCACAGTGTGTGACACACCTTTTGGGAGCGAGACACAATTATAAGAGGGATGTTACCTAACAAATGCAATCAATGTAATCTGGTTCTTTGTATCTTCAATGAATCCCCAACAATAACATAAATAAATAAATACTACAAAAAAGAACAGGAAAAAAAAAGCTGAGGAATAAAAAACGTCTTTATCCAAGGGGCAAAAAGACTCTTCTGATGTTTATGGGAAGGGACTTAATAATAGTGAAAGTTAGAGTAGGGGATTTTATAGTAAAAATAAAAGTGAGGACATCCAAAAAAAATTTTTTTTCAAAGAAAATTAAAGTTGAAGGGCAGCACCTGTGGCTCAGTGGGTAGGGTGCCAGCCCCATTTGCCGAGGGTGGTGAGTTCGAACTCGGCCCCAGCCAAACTGCAACAAAAAATAGTCAGGCAATGTGGCAGGAGCCTGTAGTCCCAGCTACTAGGGAGGCTGAGGCAAGAGAATTGCCTAAGCCCAAGAGCTGAAGATTGCTGTGAGCTGTGACACTACAGCACTCTACTAAGGGCAATCAAGTGAAACTCTGTCTCTAAAAAAAAATAAGAAAATTAAAGTTGAAAAAGATAATTGCAACTTATAAGGTACTTTATAGGATTAGTATCAAAAATAAAGAACTTTTATATAGCAACAAGAAAAGGACAAACACATCTACAGAAAAAGTGGCTAAAGATTTGAATAAATGCTTCATACATGTGAATGTTAGGATATAAAGTGGCCTGTAACCCAATTTAAAAAATGAGCAAAAAACATAAGCAGTAATTTCATAGAAGAGGCAAATATACAGGCAACAAATAAACATATGAAGAAAGGTCCAACCTCTTCTAAGAAAACAAGAAATCAAGGAATCCCAACAGGTTTGAATATCAGGTTTGAATATTTTTATGGCAAAATTAGTATGTCTAACAATAATAAGTGTTACAAAATGAAGATCTCTTATATGGGACTAGTAGGAATATAAATTAGCTCAGCTACTTTGGAAAACAATCCAGCAACGTCCTGTAAAGTTGATTCATCTTTTACTAAACGACTCAGCCAATTTAATACTAAGACTGTATACATGCAACTCTTGCACATGTTCAAGAAGAAGCAAATACTATTCGTGTTAGCAGCACTATGATAGAAGAATAACAAATACATTGCAAAATATAGAAGTAATAGAATAAGTTTCAAATATAAAATTACAACATATGCAAATCATATAAACCTTCATATTAAGTCATAATAAAAAATAAATTGTAATGACCCTCCCAAAACAAAAGCAAGAAATTAATAAAAAACATTTTTGGAATAGTCACAAAGCAGAATGTTATATAACAATAAAAGTGATTAAGTTGATAAACTGATTCCTGAAATTCCTATATGTGAGCATACTTCAAAAAGTTTGTGGAAAAATAAAATTCAAAGAAAAAATATAAACTTTATTTCTCAATATAAACTCTTATCAATTTCAAGACATTTTTGTAAGTGATAAGACTGGTCATTTAGTTTATCTTCAAAGAACTGAGGGTGCTGGGAATTTAACCATGTCAATGCCATCTCTTACATTATTAACTGGAGAAAAATTAGTGTTCTTTAAAGATTTTTTAAAATTAGGAAAAAAAGACATCAGAAGGAGCCAAATCAGGACTGTGAGATAAATAGTAATGATTTCCCATCAAAACACTTGCAAAATTGGGCAGGCATTCTTTTCTGCTAAGCAGTGGTTCTCAGCCTTCCTAATGCTGCGGACCCTTTAATATAGTTCCTCATGTTGTGGTGACCCCCAACCATAAAATTGAAGGAGCAATGAAAATAATTTTATGGTTGGGGGTCATCACAACATGAGGAACTGTATTAAAGGGTCATGGCATTAGGAAGGTTGAGAACCACTGTACTAAAGCTTTGGCTAACTTTCTCAAAATACTCTTATAATACTCAGACATTATCATTCTTTGGCCCTCCAGAGAACCAACAAGCAAAATGTCCTGTGCATCCCTAAAAACTGTTACCATGCCCTTTGCTCTTCCTCAGGCTGCTTTTGCTTTGGTTGGACCACTTCCACCACTTGGTACTCATGGCTTTGACTGTGCTTTGTCTTCAGTATCGTGCTGGCAAAGTCACATTTCATACCCCTTTATAATACTTTGAAAAAAAGGTTCAGAATCTTGATCCCACTTGTTCAAAATTTCCATTGAAAACTCTGCTCTGATGCGGGAGCAGTGATTTTGGCACTCATAGAGTGGAAAACTTGCTCAACCTTAATTTTCTAGTCAGAATAGTGTAGGCTGAACTATTTGAGATGTCTGTGGTGTCGACTGTTGCTTCTGCTGTTAATTATCAACCATAATAATTTTTTCCTCATAAATTGATGTGCATGGTCTATTGCTGTGGACTTCATTTTCAAAATCATCTCATTCCTTCTTAAAACAGTTATCCATTTGTAAACTGCTGAATTCTTTGGGGTATTTTCCCCATAAACTTTTTCCAAAGTTCAATGACTTCACCATTCTTCCACCCAAGTTTCACCATAATTTGATATTTGTTCTTGTTTCAATTTTATTTTGATTGATTGATTGATTTTGAGACACAGTCTCACTTTGTTGCCCTGGGTAGAGTGATAGTAGCATCATAGCTCACAGCACCCTCAAACTCCTGGGCTTGAGCAATCCTCTTGTCTTACCCTCCCAAGTAGCTATGACTACTGGCATCTGTCACTGTGCCCAGCTAGTTTTTCTATTTTTAGTAGAGACCGGGTTCACTCTTGCTCAGGCCAGTCTTAAACTCCTGAGCTCAAGCAATCCACCCTCCTCAGCGTCTTAAAGTGCTAGGATTACAGGCATGCTCCACCAAGCCCAGCTTTCTTGCTTCAGTTTTAGCAGAAGCCATGTTGTTCTTACAGAGGCTCCATTAAAACTGATGTCTTATCTTTCTCAGTGCCTCAACTAGATCCTACTCAAATATGTTATAGGAGGTCAGTACAAGTTTATTTTGGTGAAAAAAATTAAATTCCATACATTTTTTTCAAAACATTTGTTTTTCATGAACTTTTGATCAATACAAATTACTTAGAATAGGAAAAACAACCTTGAAAAGATACTAGTTGGCAGACTTACACTACCTAACTTCAAGACTTTCCTGTTATAGAAAGTTACAGTAATCAACAACACTGTAGTATTGGCACCAAGACAGACAAAGGATCACCGGCAATGAAAGAGAGAATTCAGCAGTAAACTGACACATCTATGGTCAAATGACTTTCAACAAATGTACAAAGAAAATTTTGTGGCAAATCATAGTCTTTTCAATAAAAGGTAGACGGTTTAAAAATATATATCTATAACATCAAATGTGTAATCCATAAAAGAAAAAATAATAAATTAGACTTAACTAAAATTAAGAGTATCTGCTCTTCAAAAAGACTATGTTAAGGGAGTGAGAAGAGAATCACAGACTGGGAGAAAATATTTGCAAATCATATATGTGATAAAGAACTCAGGTCCAGGATATCTATGACAATTCTCAAAAGTTAATCCATGTAATAAGAAAACAAACAAATAAAAAATGTGAAAAAGACAGATGCTTGACCAAAGAAATAATGATGGCAAATGAACAGAAATAAAGATACTTTAACATAAGGCCAGGCACGATGGCTCACATTGTAATCCTACCACTCTGGGAGGCTGAGGCGGGTGTATTGCTTGAGCTGAGGAGTTCTAGACCAGCTTGAGCAAAAAGAAGATCTTGTCTCTAAAATAGCCAGGCATTGTGGTGGGTGCCTATAGTCCCAGCTACTTAGGAGGCTTAGCCAAGAGGATCGATCACTTGACCCTAAGAGTTTAAGGTTGCTGTGAGCTGTGATGCTATGGCACTCTACTGAGAGTGACAAAATAAGATTCTGTCTCAAAAAAAATTAAATAAATAAATAAAAAATAAAAGATACTTAACATAATTAGTCACTAGGGAAATGCAAATTAAACCACAAGTGAAATATCATCACAAATTTATTAAAATGGTTACAGTTAAGAAGACTATACCAAGTGTTAAAGAGGATGATGAAGAACTAGAACTCTCCTATACTGCTGGTAGCAATGGAAGATTGCACATACTTTGGAAAACTGTTTGGCAACGTCTTGAAAACTTAAATATACATCTTTCATATGACCTAGCCATTCTACTCTAAGATATTTACCCAAGAGAAATGAAAGCATATGTCTCTGCAAAGACTTCTACATGCATATGTATAGTAGCCCAAACTAGAAACAATATAAATGCCCATTAACAAGTGAATAAATTGCAATGCATCCATATAATGAAACACTATTTTGTAATAATAGAAAATGAACTATTGATGCAAACAACAATGCATATGGATGGCAAAATAATTATACTGAGTGACAGAAGCCATCCCTCCCAAAGAGAATACATACTGTATTTAAGTTATATAAAATTCTAGAAAATGCAATCACAGAAAGCAGATCAGATGGAAGGAGGAATTACAAAAAGACACAAGTAAACTATGAGATGTGTTATTATATTGAAGACATTGATGGTTCCACTGTGTATACAGATGACAAACTTTTCAAGTATGCTATATAGGCAATTTACTGTATATCAATTTTATCTCAATAAAACTATTAAAATAAAAGCCTTATGTAGGCCAAATGACAGGGTGTTATGAAATAAATATCAAGATTAATTTACTTTTGTACACTTGATTTAAAAAGGAGGGAAAGTAAAATAGATAAAGAAAAGAAGGAATTGGAGGAGGGAGGGAAGAGAATAAGAAAGAAAAGGGAAAATAGAAGGGATGAAGAGAAGGATGGAGAAAGGAAAGGAGAAGGAAAGAAAAAACAGCTTTGAAAATTAGAAACTAAGTACATACAAACAACATGGATAAATCTCAGATTCTTTATGCTAAGTTAAAAACGCCTGTCTTAAAAGGTTACAGACAGTATAATTCTACTCATATGTATGACATTTGGAAAAGGCAAAACTATAGAGACAGAAAACGTATTCATGATTTCCAAGGGATGGAGGAATTAACCACAAAAAGGCTTGAAAGAATTTGGGAGGTGGGGAGGAGGATAAAAGAACTATTCTGTGGCTCAGTGGGTAGGGCACAGGCCCCATATATGGAGGGTGGTGGGTTTGAACTCGGCCCCAGGCAAATGGCAACAAAAAAATAGCCGAGCATTGTGGTGGGCACCTGTCGTCCCAGCTACTTGTGAGGCTGAGGCAAGAGAATCACCTAAGCCCAGGAATTTGGAGGTTGCTGTGAGCTGTGACACCACAGCACTCTACCAAGGGTGATAGAGTAAGACTCTGTCTCAAAAAAAAAAAAAAAAAAAAGAACTAAAAGAACTATTCTTTATCTTTTCTATGGTAGTTATTATACTAATATACGTGTTTGTCAAAATTCATACCATTGTACACTTAAAGGGGGAATTTGTTGCATGAGAACTATATTTTTACAAATCTTACCACAAAGAAAAATTAGAAAACTGACATTTCTTATAACTTTGGGCTATATTTATTTTTGTAAATAAAAATTTTATTTAATTTAATATTTAATTTTATTTTATGTGTTATCTTTTTAAAAATTGTATTAACTGATAACAAAAAAAGTTAGAAAATTTCATGTAATTTTTTTCATTTCTCATTTTTCTTTAAAATGGTCTGACAACCCTGTACCTGTATTTTTCCATGGCAATAATCCTCTGTGGCTAAATAGGCAGCTGTTTCCTCTATGGCCATGTGCTCCGTCCCTACATAAAGGCTTTGTTATTTATGGCATATTGCCTGTCCATTCCCTAGAGATATTTGAGTTTAAAGCCTGCCTCATATAATCCATTTCCCACCTAGAAATGGAATAGACAAAGTGTTTAATGACAATAGCACCAAAGGTATAGAGATAGTTGGGGTACTATGTTATTGATATGGTTTAGAATAAATCAGGGGTCCTCAAACTTTTGAAACAGGGGGCCAGTTCACTGTCCCTCAGACCATTGGAGGGCCAGACTGCAGGCCCCAGGACAAGTCAGCTGCTAAGCAGGATAGGCAGCGGTGGCAAAAACACCTGGTGGGCCAGATAAATGTCCTAAGCAGGCTGCATGTGGCCTGCAGGCTATAGTTTGAGGACACCTGGTTTAGATACTTGGCCCTACCAAATCTCTTGGTGAAATTTGATCCTCAGTGTTGGATATAGAGCCAGGTGGGAAGTGTTTAGGTCATGGGGGCAGACTCCTCTTGAATGGCTTGGTGCCCTTCCCAGGATAATGAGTGAGTTCTCACTTTATTAGTTCACACAAGAGCTGGTTGTTTAAAGGAGTCTCTCTCTCTCACTCTCAACTTCTCTCACCATGCATGTTCCCTCTTTTGCCTTCGTTGGAAGCTCCCTGAAACCCTCACCAGAAGCAAATGCTGGCTTGGTGCTTTCTTATACAGTTGATAGAGCTATGAGCTGAATAAACCACTTTTTTTTCATAAATTACCAAGCCTTGGGTATTCCTTTATGGCAACACATAATGGACTAACACAACTCATATGATCATATGAGTTAGTACATAGATCATATGAACCTAGAGCAGACGATTTGCAGCATGAGACTAATATATAGGGTCTTACAGAGCCAAACTACAGCTACATTTTGTGAGTTGCTTTATCTCATGGAGGTCTTAGTCACCAATATCTAACAATAGGGACCACATTGTAAGCATATTTTTTATTTCTAATAATAAGCATAGTGCCTCACACATAATAAAAAGTCCATAATTATTGGCTGGAAAGAAAATAAAAGATACCAGTAGATGAAAGATCTAAGCAGAGATGACTTTATGAGCACCAGGTCTCTGAGGTTGTTCAGGGTACCAGGGATAGAAGAACTCTGTGCTTGATGAAATCCTCCACTGTTGCCATCTTGAAACATTTTGAAAAAGAAGTCCTACATTTACAATTTGCACTGAGTCCCACAAAGTGTGTAGCCAGTACTAAACCCAGGAGTTTGCAGAACCATCACTGAGCTTTCTCTAATGGAGGACAGTGAAGAGGACTGTTTTTGACATGTTGTGCACTTTGTCATAACAACCTAGGCAACATAGTGAAGCACAACTTCAAGTTATAATATTCAACTGAAATGTGTTAACAAACCACAGCAGCAACACATACACCAGATTGGAGGGTGACAATCAAACTGAATGGCTATTTTTTGAGTAGATGGATGACAGCCAGCCCTGAAGGGGAAAAAAAAAAGCAAACAAGAATCAGAAATAGTGCCGGGTGTTGTGGCAGGGACCTGCAGTCTCAGCTACTTGGGAAGCTGAGGCAAGAGGACCACTTGAGTCCAAGAATTTGAGGTTGTTATAAGCGATGATTCCACAGCCCTCCACTCAGGGTGACAGAGTGAGACTGTGAAAAATAGTGCCTTCAAGCTTAAAATAAATCACCAAAGTAGCTGGCATGTGAAAGATTGCCACATAAGTATCACTAGTTAAGGCTGTGAGGCTATGTCAACAAACGTAATGATAACCCCTGTTCCAGCCCATCTTGTCTGCCACATTAAAAGATGAACATGTCAAAGAAATTTCTTTACATTTCATCCATGATCAAATTCCAACTAAAAACTACTTCAAACTCAGGGTAAAGAGAGATAAAGACTTGTGTTTCAGTTCCTTACATAATGCCTCATTTTTCATCTACACAATTTAAGAAAAGATAGGCATTGGAATAACTACACCAATCTCAAGGGCTCCTCCCCACGTTTGGAAACTACTGTCATTCAGGCTATTCATCCTTTCATAAGGCCAGGATAGTCTTGTGCCTAAGTCAAGAGATAAGTGATGCCCCTCTGGGAACTTCCCATCACCGTTATTGACTGTGAGAAGTTGGTGACCACACAATTTATGCTCTAAATCATGATACTTCTGAGTGCTAAAATGTGAAGTTGGAGAACAATGGAACAGATATTAAACAGGTTTCTCCCAGGCTATCAGTGACGTATGGTCACTTTAACTGTAATATTATCACACCATGATGCTGGCATCCTATTAACCTCTAATAGTAACAATATGCATTTTCAGTTAGAACAACAATCACAAAGATATAGCCATTATCTAGTGTCTTTTCTATGCCAGGTATTATATTAAGCAGTTAAATTTTTTTAAAAAATTTATGTTGACAAAATCAGAAATGTATTTTATTAGTATTCTATATTGATAGCATTATTTTGGTAATTGGGTTATGAAGTTGGTTCTCTGATCTATTTAAAATTATTCTGATTCAAATTGGGATTTATTTTGATTGGTAGAGTGCATTTATAGTGCATAGAGAATTAAGAGAGATGAACAATGAAAAACAAACACTAATACCACTTTGAAATGTAGATAATGGAAAATTAAAGTGCATTTGAAAGCAACTTGAGCATGACATGTAGTTTTAAAGTAAATACAGTCTTATTTAATTACAGAAAGATAATTTTGTAGTTCTATGCTACGCATGAAACCAGATAAGACCATAACTAGCCAATGCATCCTTACATAATAAGAACAGAAGAGGAAGTACCACTTTACCAGACCTCAAACTATACTACAAGGCTATATTAACCAATAAAACAAGGTACTGGCTCAAAAACAGAGACACAGACTTACAGATCAGAGGAGAGAACCCAGAGATGAAATAATCCTTATATGCTCATCTAATTTTTGACAAAACAAATAAAAATATACCCTGAGGGAAAAAAATCCCTGTTCAATAAATGGTGCTGGGAAAACTAGATAGGCACATGTAAAAGAATGAACCAGGATCTGTACCTCTCATCACCCAAAAAATTAACTCATGATGGATAAAAGACTTCAATTTAAGGTGAAACTATAATAATCCTAAAAGAAAATGTAAAAACTCTTATAGATATCAGTCTAAGCAAAGAATTCATGAAGAAAACTCCAAAAGCAATCAGAGCAATAACAAAAATAAATAAATGGGACCTGCTCAAGTTAAAAAGCTTCTGCAAGTCAAAGACACGATCAAAAGAGCAAATAGACAATACACAGAATGGGAGGAAATATTTGCCTACTATACCTTTGTTAAAGGACTAGCAACAAGACTCTACAAAGCACTCTAAATGCTTTAAAAGCAAACCAAATGACCCCATTAAAAAGTGGGCAAAATACATAAACAGAAATTTTTCAAAAGAAGCTATTTGAGGTTGTTGATGTGGTCTTTTTCCATTTTTTAGATAGAAGCATCTTATGTGATACATTTGCCCCTTAGCACTGTTTTTCCAGTGTCCCCTAGGTTTTGCTGGCTTGTGTCTTCATCATTGTTATGCTCAAGGAAGCTAATGATTCTCTCCTTTATCTCTTCTTCACTCAACTCTCACTCAGCATACAGTTGTTTAGTTTCCATGTCTTTGTGTGGAGTTGAAATTTTTGTTGGAGTTGAGTGCCACCTTTATTGCCTTATGTTCTGAGAAGATACAAGGTGTAATTTCAATTTTTTTTATTTTGTTGAGGTTCAGTTTATGTCCTAGGATATGATCTATTTTGGAGACTGTTCCATGGGCTGATAAGAAGAATGTATATTTCTTAGCTTCTGGATGGTATGTTCAATATATGTCTATTAAGCATATATTGTTCTAGAGTCACATTTAGGTCCCTTATATCCTTGTTTAGTTTCTGTTTAGAGAATCTTTCCAGCTCTGGAAGAGGTGTGTCTCCTGTTATAATGGTATTATATCATATTGCTCAGATCAATTAAGGTCTGTTTCATAAATCTTGGAGCATTTAAATTGGGTGCATAAATATTTAGAATTGAAATGTCTTCTCATTGTGTTGTTCGCTTGACCAGTATGAATTGTCCATCTTTGTCTTTTTTTTTAACTTTAGTTGCTTTAAATTCACTTGTATCTGAAAATAAGATTGTGACCCCCCCTTCTTTCTTCTGATTTCCATTTGTCTGAAATATTGATTTCCATCCCTTCACTCTGAATCTTGTTTGTCCTTCAAGGCTAGGTATGTTTCCCGGAGACAGCATATGGACGGCTTGTGCTTTTTTTATCCAATCAATCAGCCTGTCTCTTCAGTGAGAAATTCAAGCCATTAACATTTACTGAGATAATTGATAAACATGGTGGAGTTCTATTCATCTTATTTTATGAATAGAACTTATTCTTAGTTTTTGCTAAGTTTTGCTTAGTTTTATCCTCTGCATCATTGTGGAGGCTAGGTTTCATTCTTTAGTTTCTGGGTATTTACTTTGCTGGTGGCCCATTGTGATGGTTAGTGTGTAGAATAGGTGTAAGTATTTCCTATAGAGCAGGTCTTGTGGCAAACTTTCTCAATGTTTGTATATCAGTAAAATATTTTATTTCTCCATTAATTTTAAAGCTTAGCTTAGCAGGATATAGAATTCTGAGTTGAAAATTGTTCTGATTAAGAAGGTTAAGTATAGATGACCATTCTCTTATGGCTTGAAAAGTTTTATTTGAGAAGTCCACTGACACCCTGATAGATCTGTCCCTGTAGGTCAATTGGCACTTACTCCTGGCTCCTTGCAGAATTTTCTCTTTTGTCTTGATTTTAGACAAGTTCATGACAATGAGTCTTGAAGAAGCTGGGTTGGGTGAGTCCCCGCAGGTTTACAACTCCTTACCAGCCTGAGCAAGTATGACCCCGCCTCAACCAAATAGAGAAAAAAGAAAAAAAATAAAGCAGTCTGTTGCAGTGGGGACTTACCAATAGCATCTTTCCAAAGGCCCAAGCTAGGAGAATTCCCTAGCCCAGGAGATCAACGTCCCCTTGTGACAGGCCAATGTTGTGGCACCCCAGCCCAGACCTTAGAGTGAGGCTCTGTCCCATAAACGGAATACAGATTGACAAAGAATAAACAGATTAAAAAAAAAAAAAAGAAATAGTAATAATAAAAGTATATAAGAAAAATTGAAAATAAAATATATATGATCTAAAAAAGGAGTATATCTTAGTTGTTATTTGAGTAATTTATATGTGAAACATAAGAAAGTATAAAAATTTTTACAAAAAGAGAGAGAAAGAGAAATGGAAAGGAAAGCAAGAATAAAAGAGGTAGGAAAACTGTAGCAAAGATGTAGCCCTTATTATTGAAGGAACTAAAAATGGAAAAATAAAAATATAATAAAACAAAGCAAACAAAAAACCTTAAGGGAAAATAATTAGAAAAAAAGAATAACAGAAAATTGTAGCAAAAATGGAGCTCTCAGTATTGAAGAAAGAAACAATGAAAAATTATAAATATGAAAAACAAAACTCTACAGGAAAAAAAGTTGAAACAAAAATTTTTAAGAAGAAAAAAAAATATATATATAGATATACATCTCCATATATTGCCTGGACAACAGGTGACATTCTGTAGTATGACACGGTAATCATGATGCTAATACAGCTATATACCCTACAGGTGGGGGTTGGAAGCCTCTATCTTGCTGAGGAGACCTGGTCCCATCTTCTTGATGTCTTTGCCCTCAATCCCCACAGGGTTGGGAGCCTGAAGTTCTCATCAACCTACGTAATAGATATGCCTAAACCTTTCCAAACCATATTCCTTGGCCATTCCCAGGAAAGGGTTCTTTTGGCTCAAGTCTCCCCATGGGTGGCTGACCAGCTCAGCAAGTATATCAGAACTGGCCTCACAATAGGACCCTGCAGGCAGATCCTGCAAGGCAGCTCTCCCACAGCAGCTGCACCCAGCCAGCAACCTAGAGGAGAGTCTACTCCACTCAGTGGCTCAAGCCTGGCCCCTGGACACTGGTCAAGATCACATGCTCTCCCACACTCTCCCAAGATAACTCCAACAAGTGCCCAAGTCTGAAAAAAAGGCCTCTGCCTGAAAACTGCCTAACAGTACAGGCTCTACCAACATGCAAGCACTATCCTTCTGTGCCAGTTCTCTACTGCTCCTAACCTCTCCATTGGCTCTTGGAGTCTCCTGCTGCCTCCCCGTGCCCCCTAAGCAATGTTTTTGGGCAGACCCCTCAGCCAGAAGTAGCTAGAGTCTCCCAAAAGAAGATATACTAATGGCCAACAAACTCATGAAAAAATGCTTGACATTTCTAATCATTAGGGAAATGCAAGTCAAAACCACAATGAGCTATGTATGACCTAACTCTGATGTCTCATGTCAATTTTTAATACAATGACTTGTACTAAACTTGCATTAAAAAGTCCAAATACAACAGATACTAGCATGGATGTGAAGAGAAAGGAACTCTTATACACTGTTGGTGGGACTGCAAACAAGTGCAACCTCTACGGAAAATTATAAAGAAATAACATTTGTCCAACAATTCCACTGCTGAATATATATCCAGAGGGAGAAAGGTCATTTTATGAAAGGGACACCTGTATTCAAATATTTATAACAGCACAATTCACAACCACAAAGAAACAACTCAAGTACCAAACAATATATGAATGGATTAATAAAATACAGTATATGTGTACTATGAAATACTGTAAAAAAAAACAAAAAAAGGTAATCTGTTATCTTTTGGACAACCTGGAGGGAATAGGAACCATTCTTGTAAGTGAAACATCACAAGAATGGAAAAACAAATACATGTACTCAGTACCAAATTAGAACTAACCAATTGTCCAGGAGCAGTAGCTCAGGCCTATAATCCTAGCATTCTGGGAGGCTGAGGCAGGTGGATTGCTTGAGCTTATGCATTCAAGACCAGCCTGAGCAAGAGTGAGACCCAGACTCGACTACTAAAAAAGTAGAAAAAAAAAAATCCCAGCCAGGCATCCTATCAGACACCAGTAGTCCCGTCCCAGCTCCTCTAGAGGCTAAGACAAGAGAATCCCTTGAGCCCAGGAGACAGAAGTTGCTGTGAGCTATGATGATGCCAGTCTACCCAGGGTGACAGAGAAGAAAAAAAAAAAGAGAGAACTAATCAATCACCATGTAAGTGCATATATGGAAGTAAATTTCAATGAAAATGAAGCTGAGGGCGTGAAGGGGATGGGTAAATTCACAGCTATTATGTACATTACACACTATCTGGGTAAAGGGTACACTTACACGTATAACTTTGATTCATTCTGGGCTAACAAAGTATGTAAACAAACATGTACCCCCAGAATGCTCTGAAATCTAAAAAAATGAAAGGATAATTTTGGTGTTAGAGTTCCTTTAATTTATTCTCCTTTGTATTAGGTAAGGATGCCTATCGTAATAATAAGTGTCAGAATAATTAAACAAATTTCACATTAGTGATTCTGCCAACATATGTGAAGACCAGTAACGAAATATGTAAATTACCTCAGGGCTGTATACATATATCCAAAGACAACTTCCATATAGAAAATCTTCAGAAAAATATCAAATAGTTTATATGTGTGCGCGTGTGTGTACTTGTCTCTTATAGAGAGTTATATGTTGCTATCTTTCCTAAGAAGCATGTAAAGTTTATTTTTCTTTTCCAAAGGATTTTTCTGAGAAATAATTAGGTTTCTAAAAATCTGTGAACATCTTGCAGTTCCTAAAAACAGTTGCTATAAAAATTCAAGGGATTAGAAGTAGAGTGCCAAATGTCTTATATTTATTAGTTGTATGGACCATGTTTAAAATTACGAAGTCTACTTTCTTAAAACCTAAAGTTAGCATTTGCTAAAATATCTATCCACATACTGTGTAAATTCATATCACATGAATTTAAAATAAACTCCACAAAATATTAGAATAAATTACAGTACATTACAAGTAACACCAGCAGTTATTTCCCGGTAATGAAATTCTTTACACATCTATATGTGGTATAACTTTATATGGCTCCTGGTTATAAAAATAAATGCATGCTTATGGTAAAAGATGTAACAATGAAGGAAATTACACAGATGAAAGTAAAAATGTTATGCATGGCAGTTTTATAAATTCCTCCTTCATTTCTCATCAGCAATTTAATAGTTTCAGCATTACATAGGTATCAATTTTCCAATCAAAATTAAAAATGACTGTGAAAGTAAAATGAAACATAAAAAATAAAATAAAGAAATGAAAATGGGCTCTACCAATCTGTAGGGAATGTGAAAGAGATATGGCATGATGCAGCAGTTAGGGAGGCCAAGGTGGGAGGATTGCTTGAGGCCAGAAGTCAGAGATCAGCCTGAGCAAGCAAGATTCACCTCTACAAAAAAAATCTTTAATAAATTAGCCAGGCATGGTGGGACATGCCTATAGTCACAGATACACAGAAACTAAGGCATGAGATCACCCAAGCCCAGGAGCTCAAAGTTACAGTGAGCTACCATCATGCCACTGGGCTCCAACCAGGGTGACAGAGCAAAACACTGTCTTTAAAAAAAAAAAAAAATGTTTTTAGAGACATATGGCAACTTGTTTTCTACTAACAATCTCAGAAAAATTGGATTTGAGTCTTAAATCTGGCATGTAGCAGCACTGTGACCTTTGTCAATCGTCACTAATCTTCTCTGTAACATATAACTGAGAGAAGCTTTCTGTTCGTTTCCTTTCTAGGGTCATTTCTTTCTTGCTGTTTATTCATTCAGTTGATAGATGGAGAAGCCACATACGGCAGGCCCCGTCCAAGCAAAGCAATGAAAAACATGACTTACAGCTCTAGTTCCGTTGGGTGGGACGGGCTCTAGAAGAGGTACAGTCCTAGTGGGCAGCCGGCAGGGGGCTGCTACAGCTCAGCGGACCTCACAGGGGGTCTTGACTAGAATGACGGCAATGATCACTCAAAGAGGTGAATGAGTTCAAGACACATTTGGAATGTGAATAGTTGAGACCCACTGATAAATCAGAAAAAGAGCTGAAAGAGAGAGTCAAAAGGAAGATTCAAAAATAACTCACTCCCTGGCTTCTAGGTTTCAGTTACTCATACAAGGCAGACGTTACAGCGTGTGGGGAGTGACAGGTGATTAATGTATAAAAAAATAGAAATTTAAACTTCCTAATGCCCCCTAAAATATCTTTTATCATTTTTCTTTTCTCAGTTCAAGATCCAAACAAAGTTTACATATGTGTCTGCTTTTTTATCGGTTTAATTGCTTTTCACCAGAAGTGTACCCCTGCCTTGGGTTTTGTTTCTGGGTGGGTTTTTTGGTTTAAGGATTAAGACTGGTCATTTTAGAGAATATTCTGTAATGGATTTGTTGGGTTCTCTCTTCCAGATTTGATTCAAATAAAATACATTTGGCAATTATACTAAAAATAAATAAATAAAAAGAAAAGAAAAGAAAACAGAGTAATCAGATAGAGGGGGGCTGGGTCTTCTTTCCCAGAAAAGAAGAAGAGAAGGTATGTTACTAACAGGAGTCTAGGAACAGACCAACTAAATTGCATTTGAGATGAAATCTAAAGGAGATCTCTAGAATGAGGGAAGCAGAGATGGGTGGTGAGGGGAGAAGGTGTGATCGCCACCTACACGTCTCTAGGAGAACACCATGAAAATAATCGCAATTCAAAGAATTTCCATCAGACTCCACTTTAAAATTTAGTAGGCAGCCACTTCTGTGCTAAAACTATATGTTTTTTTTTAATCCAAGAATATAATCAGTGATTCCTTCTCATTGGAATACTCATTCTGTTGTTACTTTTCCTGTACTAATGAAATTTCAATCAGCCACATGTAATGCTTCGCCTCTCAACACTTAGAATAAGTGAGATTTTACTACTGACTTTCTAAAATTCTTCAGTAAAATTATTTGTCAACTTACTTTCAGGCAAACTTTCAAGACTTTCAAGACTAAATTCCTTACTAAAATTATTTGTCAACTTACTTTCAGGCAAACTTTCAAGACACAGACCCAATTTACTTTACCAGATGCTGGGTGGGAAGCAGACTCTATTTACTACGGTGGGATATCCATGAGGCTTCCTTAAAGGTCTTTGGGAAATAAGGCTTCTGATAGAATGACTTAGTCTTCTATACTGACACTGGAAGAGTGACTACGAGTGGAAAGGTAATGACTAACTATACAGAAATGAACTTAAAAAATTAAACGGCTCAGAGGAATACAATGTTCTACCTGAGAAACTGTTAGAACTGGTGAGCCTGTGGAAAACCCACTGCCTGGAGTAGAAAATGACTATACAACAAGGTCATAGCTGATGTGAGACCAGCTGTGGTGTGTTGTGCCCTGGGAGTTACAGTTCACAAAATAAAGTGTCATACTATTGAATGGACCCTATAATATATAGTAATTTGTAGACTATAATTTTTCTTGATTTCTATATTTCCATAATGTCAAAAATACAAATAGCTATTGGGGGAGAATATCTCATTCCAGTTTAGCAGAACTATTCCACAGTAAATCTTGCTAATACTGTTTTTTAAAAAGAAAAAACTGTGGGTGGCACCTGTGGCTCAGTGAGTAGGGCACTAGCCCCATATACCAAGGGTGGTGGGTTCAAACCCAGCCCCAGCCAAACTGCAACAAAAAATAGTCAGGTATTGTGGTGGGCACCTATGGTCCCAGCTACTAGGGAGGCTGAGAATCACCTAAGCCCAAGAGCTGGAGGTTGCTGTGAGCTGTGATGACATAGCACTCTACCAAGGGCAACAAAGTGAGACTCTGTCTCTAAAAAAAATTATTTTACAACAAAGACATTTGCACCAGAATGTTTATTGCAGCCCAATTCATAATAGCCAAGACATGGAAACAGCTAAGTGCCCATCAACTCGTGAATGGATTAACAAATTGTGGTATATGTACACCATGGAATTCTATGCAGTCATAAAAAATGATGGAGACTTTACCTCTTTTATGTTTACCTGGAGTGAGCTGGAACATATTCTTCTTAGTAAAGCATCTCAAAAATGGAAAAAAAAGTATCCAATGTATTCAATACTACTATTAAATCAATATATAATCACCTACACATTCATATGAATAGCAAAACATAACTATAGTCCAGAAAGTAGAAGAGAAGAGGAGAGAAAGGGGAGGGCAGGGAAGATATGGGAGGAAGGAGGGCATTTGAAGGGACCTCACCTAATGTTCATGATGCAATGGTACATTTCCAAACTATTAAGAAATGAACATAATTGTGATAGATGTGCTACTTAGTTCAATGTAAGTATTTCACATTGTATATCAAAGCAGTACCCTGAACCCCATAAATGCAAAGTTATGATTTAATAAAAAATAATAATAATAAAGAATATACATTTAGGTTTTTTTTTGTTTTCCATGAAGCAATGATAGTTGTTAGAAGTCAAATATTTTTAGTTTTTTGTAAATTTCATAGTTATGATAGTGGTTCCTTATCCTTATCTGCAGAACTTCAGACTATTTTTTTCCATTTGTTTACAACCAGACGTTATCATCATGGGAAACCAAGCCTCACATGCTCTCCAGAGCGTTCAGATTGATGGATAGTGTTAGGGAAAGATGTGAAAAGCCCAAGTTTTGATCCTTTTTACTACTTACCTTGGGCAGAGGCAATTCAGGTTTTGCTGATTTTGCTTCATGTGAAGTAGATAGCTTTCTTTTGGAATTTTAAAAACATATCCTTTCAATTTTGTAAAACAGCCTCTGACCATAGTACCTCGGGCTCTGGGTTTCCCATTATGTTATGGAAATGGACAGTAGGTAAATGAGAATCTAAAACGTTTGGGACTTATGCTGAAGACAAATCATGGTGCTATTTATAAACCTCTGACAAAAAAGTATACCATAAATCTTGAGTGGATTTTCTTTCAGATGCAGATACGAGCATTCCTGAAGTTTTCTAAATACATAAGAACTCTAGAATTTCAGGATTTTGAGGAATCGGAAAGTCTTGGGGTCTAACTATCTGTCTTATCTGTGACTCTCACGCTCCTGCCAATGAGGGGTCAGCTGTCTCTGCCTGAGCCTTTCCCACGGTGGTGCCTCTGTCTCCAGAGTCCCCAACTCACTTTCCCAACACCTGCGAATGCCAGGTGCCACATCAGGGGGCCAATGACCTTGGGAGACACCTCTGGGGGTACAGGGAATAGGAGGAGAGCCCATGGGTGAGAATAAGCAAGAGATCCTTGAACAACACGAGATGGTTGTAAATGCTGAGTCTAAGCAAAACCTACTATCCGGTACAACCTGCAACACTGGACAAGCGTTTCCTCTTGGCCACTCGCCCATCTGCTCACCTGGCCGTACCAGCAGTTGCTATAGTGTACTGGCATAACCGACCTTGTGTTTGTATTGTATGTTTGCAAAATATCATTTTACTATTTCAAGCAGTGTTACATTGACCCACATTTCCTGTCAAAAGGTTTCACGATCTAAATCCCACCATGGTCAAGATGATACTTAAAAAGAACAGGAAGGGCTGTTTCCACAGTTTCTGTTCTCTTCTGATTTTATCAGAAAGAACCCTGGGTGCCTCGTGGGGCCAAAAGCAGGCAAGTGATAGGTGGTATGTCTGTGTCATTTTCTTAGCCCACATTTTGAGCCACTATGACCCTGGGTGCAGCCTATCGACAGCATATAGTAACCTGCAGATAGGTTACCTCTGTACACAGGTCACCTCTCTGCGTGGTTCAGAGAGGAGAAGTGGGAGGAGAGAAGGCCAGCACCAAACTGCTGTCACTCAAAGGGAGGGGAAAGAGCCAGGCAGAGGAGGTGACAACTGCCAGTGGTAAGGCTAACTACTCAAGAAGCTACTACTGAAGCTTCTCTCAGGCTCAGGATAGTGTTCTCAACCTATGGGTCGTGACCCACAGGAACTGTATTAAAGGGCCATGGCATTAAGAAGGTTGAGAACCACTGTCCTGGAGGAACTAGACCGTCACCCTATCCACTGACCTGGAAGGTGATGGCTCCCACTTATCCTTTACAGGTTTGGGGTCCATTGTCTTTCTTCTTCCTTTCCTTACCCTTCCCTGTTTTTTGTTTCTTTCCCCCCTTCATTCCTTTTGTTCTCTCTCCCTTCCTCTCCTCTCTCTCTCTCTGTTTCCTTCTCTGTCTCTCTGTCTCCCACCTCCCTCTCCCCCTCCAGGCCTATCTCCCCCGTAGATAAAGAACATTCTGGGCATTGATCTAGAGACTGAGATAAGCGTGTGGCAGGAGCATGAGGCAGAAAGAACCTGGGGCAAGGATTCAGGAAACCTGGACTCTCTTCCTGACTTTGTCATTAGCATCTCTGATAGACGGGATGAGATGAAAGACATGAATGTGCTTTGAAAAAATAGTACAGAGTACGATTGTCTGTTCTCCCAAAGCTGCTACTGTCCGAGAGAGGCTGAGCACGCCACTCGGCTGCTGTGCCTGGCATTGGGTCAGAGACTGCATTCAGCAGGTAGAACTCTTCTGGAGCTTAAAGAAGCCCATTTAGAGCAAAAAACCTGAAGAATTTGTGCAATACCAGGCACGCAGTGAAACCTGAGACCGCAGTAATTCCTGGGCTCAGTTTAAAGTCAAGATCAATGTTGTCATTCTGAAGTCACTGTTCCGTTTAGCTCCATGCCAAGGATTACTGTCACGCTGAGTGATGAGAGCCATTGGATCCAGTTCCACACCATGAAAAGCATAACGCATTCAGATGCTGTTATCTCTAATTACATTCTTGAGTGGGCCACTACTGATGTCTCCGGGATGGGCCCATCCCTGTACGAGTGCTAGAGGGAATAAAAGTGATTTACAAGCTGCTGTGTGCATGCTGAGGGCCACCACTGTGTGGAAACACCAATACATTCACATCCTCTTTTTATGTCTGGATTGCTCAAGCCAAAGGGTACAAAGAAGGGTCAAATAAATAAAATAGGATGCTTTAGACATTGAATGGCCCGCCACAGTTTAGGCCTTAAATAAACCAGAGATTCTCAAAGTGTGGTCCGTAATCTAATACCAGCATCACCCAAAAACCTGTTAAAAGTGAAAATTCTGAGCTGCTATCAAGGTGTTATTGGGGCTGAGTTCCTCTCTGAAGGCTCCAGGGAGAATCTGCTTCCTCATCTTTTCCAGCATCTGTCGGCTGTCTCTAGTCCTCAGCTTGCAGCCCCCCCTCCTCTGTTTTCAAAGCCAGCAACAGTGGGTCCAGTCCTTTCCACCCTGCCTTCTAAGCTTTCGGACCCTTCTTCCTCCACCTTTCATGACTCACCTGAAAGACTGAGCCTACTGAGATTATCTTTAGGAGTGTCCAACCTGTGGCCCACATGCAGAGTTTTTTAGACCCTTTTTGTTTATCTGTGACACTAGATGTCACAAAAATTATGCACGGGCCTTTTTTACGCTCATCAGCTTTCGTGAGTGCTAGCGTATTTAATGTGTGGCCCAAGACAACGCTTCATCTTCTAATGTGTGGCAGGAAACAAAAGGTTGAATACCCCTGGCATCATGTCAAAGTCAGCTAATTATCTAATTTAGTTGCATCTGCCATGTTAGTTCTCTCTCACCATTCCACATAACATACATACAAGTTCTAAAAATTAGGATGTGGACATCTTTGATGGTCACATTATTCTGCCTACATGTCCATCCTCTGGCCCTCAAAGATCCATGTCTGTCCCACATGCAAAGTACATATGTTAACCCTATCCCAGATCGTTTAAAGTCTCAACCCATTGTTGCATCAACTCAAAGTCCCAATCTCATCAGCTCAAAAGTCCATCTCATTGTCTAAATAATCTAAGGTATTTCTGAGCCTCTAGGTATAATCCTTAGGGCACAATTTCTCTCCAAATGAATTTATAAACTACAGAAACAAGTTACCTGCTCTCAAGATACAATGGCAGGATAGACATAGGATAAAAATTCAGTTACAGACATTCCTGTTCAAAAAGGTAGAAAATAGAAGGAAAAAAGGAATCATTTATCAAGCATTTTTTTTTTTTGAGACAGAGCCTCATTTTGTTGCCCTTAGTAGAGACCATGTCTCTAAAAAAAAAAAAAAAATAGCTGAGCGTTGTAGTGGGCACCTGTAGTCCCAGCTACTTGGGAAGCTGAGGCAAGAGAATCACTTAAGCCCAAGAGTTTGAGGTTGCTGTGAGCTGTGACATCACAGCACTTTACCAAGGGACCTGGGAATAATCCTCAACATAGCCCACTGCTCTGGGCAACAAAGTGAGACTTTGTCTCAAAAAAAAAAAAAGAAAGAAAAATAAAATATGATAACTATAA
This sequence comes from Galagoides demidoff, assembly GCA_963574575.1. Lineage (NCBI taxonomy): Eukaryota > Metazoa > Chordata > Mammalia > Primates > Galagidae > Galagoides > Galagoides demidoff. The sequence continues at coordinate 38,473 of CAUYQV010142028.1, forward strand.
AAGATAATGTTCCAATATAAGAATAATCAGCATCCATGAACAAGAAGTCCAACAGAAGAATCACAAAGCATATTCTAAGATATTATAGGGAAAATTTTTCTGAATTAGAGGATAAACTGAGTCTGCAGTTCAAAAGTTCACACCAGAGTATGCCAGATATATGGCAGGAAAAATTCATACCAAGTAATCAAAATGAGATATACTCTGGATAAGTTATTGAACCTCAAAACAAACAAACAAACTACATATACATATATATATACACACATACATATATATGCAACCAGGCAGAAAAATAAAACTACAGGAAGAAAAACTAGATAATTCTCAAATTTCTCTAATGAAATATCCATTAACAAAGGATAATGGAAGAATGTCTGTGAAATTCTGAGGCAAAACATGATTTAAGAATATTATATATAATTAGCTTATCCTTAGAAGTAAATCTAACAAATAAATTTATATTCCTTCCATACACTGCTAAACTATGCAGGCTTAAAAGAATGAGGTACCTCATTATGTTCTGATATTAAACAATCTCTGTGGTGTATAATTAACCGAATTTTTTTAAAAAATGAAGGCACTAGGTAATGAGCATAATATAATAGTTCTCACTGAATCCATTTTATAACTTTGAATTTTTTCCATGGTCAAGTATTATTTTTACTTATATAAATAAACATAGTTTTAAAAGAAAAAGAATAAATGTAAAAGATAATTACATTATGTGTGTGTATATATATATATATATTTTTTTTTTTGCATTTTTTAGGTAAATTCCCTCTTATAATTGTGTCTTGCCCCCAAAAGGTGTGTCACTTACCAAGACTCCCATCCCCCTCCTTTCTTCCCTCTCTCTCTGCTCTGCCTTTCCCCAACCCCCAACCATGTACTAGGTCATCAATTGTCCTCATATCAAGATTGAGTCCATAGGATTCTTGCTTCTCCATTCTTGTGATGCTTTACTAAGAATAATGTGTTCCACATCCATTCAGGTTAATACAAAAGATGTAAAGTCTCCATCTTTTTAATGGCTGAATAGTATTCCATGGTATATGTATTCCACAGCTTGCTAATCCATTCCTGGGTTGATGGGCATTTAAGCTGTTTCCACATTTTGGCAATTGCAATAATAATAAGAATAAACAAATAGGACTTAATTAAACTGAAAAGTTTGTGTATGGCTAAGGAGACAAGAACCAAAGCAAATAGACAACCTACACAATGGGAAAGGATATTTGCATATTTTGAATCAGACTAAAGCTTGATAACTAGGATCTATAGAGAACTCAAATTAATCCACATGGAAAAAGCCAACAATCCCATATATCAATGGGCAAGAGACATGAATAGA